>JAXQGP010000019.1:0-67180 GCA_037040125.1 Kazachstania sp. M6911
CTTAGTTGGTGAAGCCATTGAGAAATTACGTTTATTTCTTCTAGAGGTATATAATTGATTGAACAAAATTTGCAATGGGTTACTTATATAGTATATATATATGTTTGAGATTCTTCTTCTTTTATAATTGTAATTCTTTATAGATTCCCGTTCCCAGAATTAAAATTCTGATGTTGTGTATTTTCTTGCAAGCGCAGATGATCCAAACACACTATGAAAAAAAAAATTAGAGTGAAACATATAGTAAATTCCTCCCAGTTGAGGAATAAACAAACAAATCAGTGAGTTCGCATTTGGCGTTTTCCCGCTGGCACTGAACGCTGAGTGCGGTGAGCGGTGCGTTCTGTTTTATACGCGTGAGACAAAAAATATATTTGTTAGTTAGGGTGTGGTAGGGTACGCGAGGGTACGTCAGGGTATGCTAGGTCAAATAGAAATATGAGTAATATGATAATAATGCTTTATATTTATATATTTATATATTTATATTGATATTTATTTGTTTGTTTATTGCATATTATAATATATTATATGATAACTTCAAATAATAATAATGACTATAGAATTTGAGCGATGCGAAAAAGTTAGAAAGAGATGTGCAGAAGTTTAATTATGATTTAGTAATTTTTTCGATTTCTTCAACGTCTTCACTTTCATCACCTGCTTTATTTGGTTGTTTCCTATCCATTACACTATCTATACTTTCATCTTCATCATCATTGCTATCGTCATCATCAAATTGTATATCTTGTTCATCATCATCATCTTCATTATTAAAACCTTTATAATTATAAACGTCATCATCATTAAATCCCATTGATTGATCGTCATTACCATTGAAATTATCTATATTATCATCATCATCATCGTTAATGAAATCTGAAATATTTTGTTCTTCATCACTATCATACCAAAAATTATCACCTAAATTATTTGTTTTATTCGTTATTGAATTTGAATTATTTATACTGTTACTATTACTATTACTATTTTCAATAATTTTACCATTTGTTGAAGTTTGTCTTGATGATAAATATGCCATATCTGAAGAAGGCATAATAAAACCTTGTGGAATATCTTGTTTTGATCTTTCAACTTCCATTTTAACTCTTTGTTTATATTGTTCAGGATTTTTTCTATAATCAACTGCTGCATCAACATTAGCAGGACTTGAAATATTTGGATCCTCTAATAAAGAAACTATTGAAATTAAAACAGATTCAACAGTTTGTACAGGTGACCAAGTTTCTGAATCCATTTCATCAGCCATTGGATCCCCAGATTGATGTAAAATTGAAATACATAATCTACCATCTCTATAAACATTAGGATGATAAATTGCAGGAGTAAAACGAAATTGTGGTGGTGAAAATGGGAAATCATCAGGAAATCTCATTTGTGATTTAAAATAACCTCCATGATATATCGAATCCTCATTTAAGACCATTACACCAATATTCCAAACAAAAATATTTGAATCATCGTCTAATTCAATATGAAATGATGGAATAGCCTTTTTAGGATCTGTTAATTCTCTATATTGTCGTAATAATAAACTAGCAGCTGAACTTTTACGGTTAGACATAATGTGGGGATGTATAGGGTGTTGTGTATTCGTGTGTGTGTGTATGTGAGTACTTGTATCTCTTTATCAGTAATATGATAAGTTGTTTATATATATATATAAAATAAATAAAAGTAGTTGTTGTCTGACTTGTTTGTTATATTAAAATTTTACAAAAAAATGAAATACAGGTAAAAATAATTTTAACATAATAAAAAAATATAGAAATC
The DNA here is from genome assembly GCA_037040125.1 of Kazachstania sp. M6911. NCBI lineage: Eukaryota > Fungi > Ascomycota > Saccharomycetes > Saccharomycetales > Saccharomycetaceae > Kazachstania > Kazachstania sp. M6911. The sequence continues at coordinate 1,795 of JAXQGP010000019.1, forward strand.
AGTGTGAAAAACGAGGAAATATTGATAGTGGTAATAATCAACACGCATACATAATAATGGACGAATAATTAATTGGGAATTTATAACACTTTGTAATCCTTTGTCTCTTAGTAATGCGAGCAAAAAGATTACACACCGTCTCCGTCTCTGTGTGCTCTCGCCCTCGTCCGTTGCTGTTGCTGTTGATTTTCACAATTTCTTGCATCGCGTGCCGTCGTCGTTATTCTTTACATTTATTGTTGTGCATTTGGTACGAAATGGAGAAAGAGGAGCGATTGAGTGAGGGAGAGGGGACGGACAGAGAATTTGCTAAATTTCTTATTAACGGAACAATTAATGACTGCTACGGACGGATATACGCATACGTTGTTGTCATACATTTGGAGACAACTTCCGACGGATACTCGGGTGTTAAGATAACAGTAGTCTATCACCCGTTGCTTGATCTATCATCATATATAACGATATATATTGGTAAAATAGTAAGTTGTTATACTATATCATATGTATATATAGACTACTGGACACAGTCTTGTAGTCGTATCTGCTACTATTTGGTTTATGTACGGACTGCGCAAATACTTGTTATATTCTATATACGCTACTCCAGATAGTCATATTAGCCGCCGTGATCATTTCACCATATTCTCATTCCATACGGTTGACATTGATGACCGTAAATAACGATACTAACACGAAATAAATATATATTTATTTAACTAATAAACCGAACTGTAAAGAGAGTACTTTTCTACATTTTAGATTATAAATTTACAGGGACCACTAAAGAATGTCATTTTTTTTTGATTTAAACAGATATTTTATTAATACCCGCCATCTTAAATATTAAACCGTTTATTTAAGTTCCTGTATTGCTTATACAGTGTACTCCAACAACAACATAAACTGCTTCTTTACACTGTAATCTTATCCTTTATTCCTATCATTAACAATCATAATATTATCTTTATGTTCCTTTGATGCGGAGATCAATCACATAATAATTATATTTTTTACTGAATAATTAACTATTTATAGACCCAGCCACACCATTTATTTTAACGTATAAAAAGCTCCTCTCATTGTAAAACTCGTGTTGTTGTTGTGATTGTTGTTGTTTATTATTGCTTGGGGGGAGAACAATAGAAAACGCAACCATTTGTATTTTTTTTTTCTCTTTTTGTACCGGTGATATAGTTACTTTGGTGGGGTTTTCTCCCCCATTACCTTTTACAGTAAGATATTGTAAATCAACTAGCCCACTAAATTACCTTTCTTGGCCGATTTATTATAAATTAAATTATTTAACAAAATACGGTACGAAATTTTTTCACATCAGTTAATTTGCTAAAATCCGAATTAGGAAATTTGAAACGACGTTCATGAATCGTACGGGCAAATGTTACACACCGTTTACTCACTTTTTTAACACACCGTCATTTACTTTTTTTTTGTCTTTTGACAGTTTGCCATATAACAAATGGCCGTACAACCCATTCAATATAATTTAAATGGGAAATGTCAGCAAATATCGTGAGTGTTGTAAGAAACTACCGTACATGGCTCGCAATGTTTCCAATATGTTTCAATAATTAATTACTCTTCAACCGTTTTGTGCTTTATTTCCTTACGGTGCTGTGCTGTACGGATGGCACTGCGTACATATTTATATATTTCGGTCTTATTAATTTCAACTCAATTTGGTAATTAATTATTGGTAAAACCCGGCCTTCTTAATTAAAATGCACACACACACGCACAAATGCACGTATGTACGTAATTATAATTGCATCGATTTAATATCCTTTATTTACATTTGAACAATAATATGTTTATGTTTACAAAAGAGTGTTGTGGGTTATTATGCAAACTACACCAAATTTCGTTGCGTTTCGAGAGTACAACAAACAAACAAGCAATTTAAAATGAAAATTAAAGACAATGTGAAATTTTTCAATCGAAAAACTATTTTTAATTTAATTAAAGGTTTGTTGTACGGACTATTCTTATTGTATCCATTAGTAACTTGATAAGTTGGAAAATTTTTATTTACATTTCAATGAGTTGACTTCATTGAATACAGCCAATATAATTTATTTTATAATTTATTTTACACATTACACATATATAAACTAATATATTTTTCTTAATTTTATTTAGACATATTTTCGATATAGTTTTAGTTCAGTTTCATTTTAACTTTTTTTTTATTCTCTGTTTAAAGAGCCCAAATCAAAAAAAAAAATATTAATTATGCAATTTAAATCACTATCTATTGCTGCTTTATTAGCTACTTCTGCAATTGCTGCTGATTCATATTCTGCTTCTTCAGCTACTTCTACATCTTCTAGCTCTGTTCCTTCTGGTTGTTCTTTAGGTTCAAGTGCTACCGCTACAGCTCAATCTGATTTAGATAAATATTCAGGTTGTACTACTTTAGTTGGTAATTTAACAGTTGGTGGTGTATTAGGTTCAGGTGCTTTAGCTAACGTTAAAAAAATTGATGGTTCTTTAAGAATCTTTAACGCTACTGATTTAAGTACATTTTCAGCTGATTCTATTGAAGAAATTACAGGTTCTTTAGAATTACAATCTTTAACTGTTTTAACTACTGCATCATTTGGTGCTTTAGAAAAAGTTGGTACAATTAGTTTAATTACTTTACCTGCTATCTCTACATTTGCAACTAATTTAAAATCTGCTTCAAATATTTTAATCTCTGATACTTCTTTAGAATCTATTGATGGGTTCTCTGCTTTGACAACTGTTGATTCTTTCAATATTAATAATAATAGATATTTAACTAGTGTTAAAGCTTCTTTAAATACTGTTTCAAACGCTTTAGAATTAGGTTTCAATGGTCAAAATACTGCTTTATCTTTCGATGAATTAATTTGGGCTAATAATATTACTTTATCAAGTGTTGCTAACGTTTCATTCGCAAGTTTACAAAATGTTAACGCTTCAATGGGTTTCATTAATAATACTTTCACTACTTTATCAGTTGATCAATTAAAATCTGTTGGTCAAACTTTCACAATTAGTTCTAACGATGATTTAGATTCTGTATCTTTCAAAAATTTAACTACTATCGGTGGTGGTTTCGTCATTGCTAATAACACTAATTTAAAGACTATTGATACCTTTAGTAAAATTACTACTATTGGTGGTGCTTTAAACGTCGTTGGTAACTTCACTACTTTGGATTTATCCTCTTTAAAATCTGTTAGAGGTGTAGCTGATGTTGAATCATCTGCTTCAAATTTCTCTTGTGATGCTTTAAAGAAATTACAAAATAATGGTGCTATTCAAGGTGATAAATTCGTTTGTAAGAATGGTGCTGTTTCATCTTCTTCTTCATCTGTTTCTCATACTTCTTCTGGTTCTTCTTCTTCTGGTTCCAGGAGTCACAGTACTTCTGCTAGTGGTTCCGCTTCTGATTCCAGCTCTTCATCCGCTTCTTCTACTTCATCAAGGGGTGCCGCAGCTATTAGTTTCACTATTCCACAAGCTTCTATGTTCGGTTTATTAACTGCTGTTCTATCTGCTTTATTATAGATGGATTAAAAACAATATTTCGTATTTTCCTCTTTCATTCTTTGAGTCAAATTGACTCTTAAAAAACACTGTATAATATTATATATATATCTACTTTGCATTTCATAACGTTATTAAAATAACTAATAAAATTATATTCACATATAAAAAAAACAAACTTATGATGATATAAAGGTTTTACTTAGATTCTTCTTTCTTTGGATTAATAAAACTACCAACAACATTATATATGACTAAACCAACCAATATTTGTTTCCAATTTTTTTGTAAATAATTTCTATCATCTTCTTCTTCATCTTCTCCACCTTGAGTCTTTTCATTCTTCTTAGTATCTATAATATTAATATCATTAGCTTCCTTTCTTTTATCCGCATACGTCTTAGTTGTCTTCTTTAATGGAATCACAGGAGGTAATGGTGCAGCTACCATATCTAAACTTAATGGATCAATCAAAGTTGCATTTCTATTCCATACTAATGACATCTTTTGAATATTATTATCATTTATATTTGCCACTAAATTATAATGTAATGGAAATTCTAATTCAATTAATGAAAAACAACGATCATTTAATCTTAAATCATTAGAACTCATACCAATACAATATATTGAATCATTTGGGAATTCATCAATTTGTGAATCAATTGAAATTATTTCTGTCGTTGTGGAATCATATTGAAATTTACCTAATTTGTATGATTGTTCACCATCTAATGTAGTTGCATGAATTTGAAATTCTTGTGATAGGCATAGTTGTGCCAATGCACATAATGAAATAACTGATTTAAACATCGATGAACGTGATGTAGTAGGTTGCTAGTTTTGTATCGGTGTGTGAGTACTTTTTTAATCAATGGCTCGTTCGTTATATAGGATGTGATCATTTGTTGAAAATATTAATTTATTCGCTTCGTTTCTTTCATTTTAACTAAGGGCCGCCTGGCAAAAAGGGACCTCTTTAAAATATTATTAAAGAACTCGCCCACACACACACACACACACACACACACACATCGAGAAATCAATATATAACGTCGACTTGAACTCGGTGATATTACATTATGTTTCAAATTATATTGTTGGCTCTGATAGTTTTCAATCAGATATCGTGTAATTTATTAGCTCCAAATGAAGATCCACATGCAATTGATAAATATACCATAGATTATATGTCACCATGTAGATGGGATACATTAATTGAAGATTTTAATGAACCAAATAATGGAACATTTCTTTCATTTGGTCAAGATACTCAATGTTTCATACCGAACCCCAAATTGAAATTAGGTACTGGAGATTCTGAACAAGATAAAAATTTGTTAGAAAATACATTAGTGGACACATTAGATGAAGCTGTACATTTATTATCTGATGTATTGGATGGTTATTGTATACTTTATCGTAATGGATTTTGGACATATAGATATTGTCCCGGGAATGAAATTGTTCAATTACATAATGATAGTTCAGATCCACAAACTTTATCATATATTTTAGGTAGAGCTAAACCTGAATTAGATAGAAGAGAATTTCAATTATTATATAATGAATTAGGTTATTATGTTAGTGAAATTGTTGGAATGGGTGATATCTGTGATGTTACTGGTGCACATAGATTAGTTGAAGTACAATACGTTTGTGGTGAAACTCATGGTATTGCTAATATTCAATGGATTAGAGAAACTAAAATATGTCAATATGAGATGCAAATTTCAGTTCCTGAATTATGTAATTTGGAATTATTATCTAAAAATGAGGATAAAAAGACTGCTAATCATTTACAATGTGTTAGATATGATACACAATATGAAAATAATGAAAATAATATTATTGATTTATTAGCAAGGTATGATCCAATTTTCCTTGGTTATGGTATATATTTCTTACAATCATTAGATTCTCATAAAAGAGATACTTTAATGTATACTCAAAATAATCTTACTGGTGAAATACCGAAGGAAATCTTTGGTAAATTTGGTAAAGCATTTAATAGAATGATTAACCAAAAGATGTTAATTGCACCAGATGGGAATATAGTTTCTAATGGTGATGTATTTACATGGATGTCTGAAATTTTCGATATTAGTGGTAAGATGATATCAAAGATATCTATTCATGTAACAGCTTTAGGTAAAGCAGAATTACAAATTGATAATGAAATGATTCTTAATGAACCAAATAATTTTATATCGTATGAAAATAAGGAAGCAAATCTAGTACATTTATTTGAAAGTGAAGTACATAATACAAATGATAAACAAGACAAAAAGGAAGATGAAGAAGAAGAGACGGCCGAGGAGTCTGCTAGTGTGGTTGTCAAATTAGCTAATAATAAGGAAATTCAAATTACAGCTACACGTACAGGTGACAAGAGAATGATAACGTTGGAAGCTCTACAAGGTGAAGCTAATTTTGAACTTCTAACTTCTGAAGATAGAGAATTAATGTTAAGTGTAATATTACATGCTGCTGAATTACAACCAATAGTTCAAAATTTAGATCTTGAAGATTTCTTTATAGACGCTAGACGTTATGATGACACAATACTTTTTGAGTATTCTAACGGTGAGGAAGCAGAACAAGATGATGAGATTAGCAGTACAGAGACCCGTACTCAAACAGTTTATGAGACTCGTGTCATATCTCAAGACGAATCTGTAGAGTCTGCTACTAATCCACCTGACAAGATTGAAGAAGAATATGTTGAACATGATGAATTATGAAAATATCTAGATAGAAAAAAGTAATAGATAGCAAAGAATAAAAAAAAAATGTATCAATTTTTTTTTTTTAGTTGTTGTATAAAATTTATATAATTTGAAGGAAAAAAAAAGACATTAACATTTTTCTTATAAATAAATTTTTTTATAATATTTATCTATTAATAATAATATGTAAAAAAAATTTCCTTTGATAAAAAGGTTGATTTATCTTTTTTATTTATTGTTATCGTTATCCTTGGAACATTTTGTCATTTATTTATGAATATATGTTGTTTATACAGCATATTTTTTAGTCCATTCTCTAGCGGTAGCTTCATATTTTGGTCTATCTGTCTTGTAAATATGAGCAATTTCTGGAACTAAAGGATCATCTGGGTTAGCATCTGTTAATAAAGAACAAATAGATAATAAAACTTTAGATAAAGTTAATGCAGGAGACCATTGATCCTTTAATATATCTAAACAAATATTACCATTAGCGTTAATATTTGGATGGTAAATCTTTGTAGTGAATGCAATCTTTGGTGGTTTGAAAGGGTAATCAGTTGGGAAATGGATAGATAAAAAGAAGACACCGCCAGCGTAAGGAGAATCTGGTGGACCCATAATAGATGCTTGCCAGTGGTATAAATCATCACCGACTGGACCTGCAGAACATGAAGTTGGTGGATCTCTTTCTATATCACGAAGTTCCTTGGAAATACGTTTACTGGACATGTTTTATTGTATATGTTGTTGATGTTTTTCTTCTTTTAAATGCAGAAATGAATGATCTATATAAAAAAAACAAGTTAACAAAATTTAAAAATCTATAGCAAATCAAAATCAAATAAGATAAATTAATAAATGATTAAACAGTATAAAGGTTTTGCCAAAAAGGAAAAAGAAGGATTAGTTTATCATAAAATTTCTGTTACCTACCAGTACATGTTACTATGTAAGATTTGACAAATATCTCATTAGTTGCAGTTCCTTTACCGCAAACCACCGAAATTTTATTTATTCTTGCTGAAAATTTCAGTTTGTCACACAAATGGAACCACTTGCAAAAATTTGCCGAGCAGTGCACAGCGGAACGCCACTTCACGAACAACCAGCGGGAGTACGTACTGATTGAGGAAGACGGCGCGTGAATTATTTGGTGCATTTTATAGTGCAGTGGTTAGGTTTATAATGTCTCGAATCTGTTGGTGTGCCGTACAAAAGTATGTTTTTTCTTGCTTTCTCGAAACCGGTCGAACAGAAAAGAAATCCGTTCAGTTTGTACGGGAGAGAAAAAGGTCGCCAATTTGTATCATTTTACACGATTATCGCGTGAATAATTATTTCAGGAACCCTAATTATGATGACACCCTCGATGAAGTAGGGTTGATAATATGCGTTTAATATTAAATTAATGGTAACAAATTTAGTATGAGTAAAGCAATAGCATCTTTTGAGAGTACGTTCTTACAAATGTATACTTCATTCACTAGTACCGTATTATATATTCGTGTTTCAATCAACTTTTCTGACACTACAATATTTGTGCCTTTGAACTAAGATAGATTTGATGCTTCTCTGCGATAAAGTTATGATCGACTGTGAATTTACAAGGTTTATATCCTAATCCCGAGATTTGCAAACGAACTCTATAACTACACTTAAGAGAACTCAGATATGCAATGATAGATAGTTCTTATGACAATTATACTTTGAACTATTCAGATTGATCAACTATATCCCTAATCATAGAAATCGGATCACTACGCATTAAATATTCTATGGATTTTTTCTTTTTTTTTTTTTTTTGGAATTTTCCATAAATGCATTTTCGTTAACGTACTTTAAACTAATTGGTTTCTTCCCCTTTGTTTCTTCATAAAATTCTTTAAATTTCTCTTGAATTATCTGTGTTCTTCATATTTTCAGAAACGGGCACTATTTCACCGAATTCGGAAAGTTCGATTTAAGAAAATATCGAAGATGATACGGAGACTTTCCTTTACTAAAACATTTCGTACATTATACTATAATGAAGTTTAAAAGTTAATTATTACTTAGTTTTAGTAACTAATAAAAATATTTCATTCAGTGTTCACTACTGTGAACACAGTGATTAACATTACACCTACTTACAGTGTAGCATAAAATTCAACATAACATATTTGAAACAAGAAAATGCCGAATTTCATATATGATAATATACCGGAAATAAAAACAGAACAAAAAGCTAATAAAATATCCTAGTTTTTATAAATATTGAGAATAAACGATATAGACTACCTTTCTATCATAATTTCATAACAAATTTAACATATCTTGTATATAAATTGTAACTGCTAGTAACTAAGGTCTTGAAATTTTTATTCATCATTTTATTGACAGTCTCATTTTTTTTCTGCTAAAACTACAGATATCACTACAGGTTTCCCGATCTTATAATATTTCCGAGATATCCACGTAGCAATACTGAAAATTTAGTATACAAAGTTCAATTTTAATCAGTGTGTATATTCTTAATAATAGATGTGCATGTAGAAACTACGTATTGATCCGTATTTCACAGACATTCAAAGACAACATTGTAGAATTTATAATAAATTACTAATAATCTATGAAACTATTAAGGCAGTAAAAGGTAACTATCGATTTTCTACCTCAATTTTCTTGATTTTGATAAAAAAACTTCTCCATTCTCTCAGTACTACTAGAGAATACAGAAATAGCATTTTAAGAATGTCAAGTTAAAGTTACTACGAAACTCTCTGTTCTATTTCAATTAAACTACATTAACGTAATTTGAAAGATGAATCAGGTCAACAATTGAATGATATAATTAATAACTAGGAACCAGAAATGATGCGTCATTCTATAACAAAGAAGCTCAGAAAATAGATAAGTAACTAAACACAAAATAAGTTAAGTAAGACTCAGTTATGTAAAGTTTCCCTTTAATTTTAATCTGATAAGGTAATTTCGGTGATTTTCTAATATATTTATAACTTGGATTAATAAATTATCATCATCCCCTCCCCCTAGTTGAGGAGTCCGTCATTGAGTGGATTTAATATTCCACTTCAATTAACGTAAACTCCGTCATATAATGAACTTTATTCTGATGTAATTTAAAGAATATATTTTAAAATCCACTTGTATTTATCCGAGACTCAATAATAATAGTACGAAGTCTCGGAAAAAGAAACAGAGTCATATTTTGTTTAATATAAACAATAGAAAAGGAGAACTGATGAAAGATTTAAAATATAAACTATTTCTATGCAGTTGTAACTATATAGATATCAGGTAACATATTTTTCTTCTTGTTATTTTTGTTTAAAGAAACGATCAGAACAATTTATTCATTTTATCAAAAAGGAAAAGTAAAACAAAAATGTTAAATCCAAAATTGTTGTACTTGAATTGTAATGTTTGTACTCTACGTTATTTCCAGCGGTATTTTTCATTATCAGGAATTTTAAACAATAAATTATCCACTACATGGATTATATCTTTCTTGGTATTTATCATGAATATACAATTTTCATATAGTAAGAAAACTTAGAACAAAAATATATTCTTGTCCTGTCTACTATTCTGCTAAAATTATGTACTGACCATTAAGACTACAAAAACTCAACAAAGTTTTACAAGAACAATACCGACGCGCGTCATATAGATATGTTAGAATCGACTCCGTGTTATTATCCTATTATTCACTGGGATATATAAACATCATAATAGTAAAAGCTTGGTAAATAAAAATAATAACAGTCACATTCTTTAACTACTTCTACCAAGTCATATTGTCCAAAAATTGTATTGTCAGGTTTTGACAATAATAAAAAAGAAGAACTTCAAAGCAACCTTATTTCTCATATTGTAAAACAATTGTCTTTCTAGATAGCCTCTCAGTAAGAGATAATCTCAAATCATTTAGGATATGAAACGTATATTTATGTGACGGTCTTTTTTGCGAAAATCTCGATATGGTATTAAAACAGATCATTGTCAGTTAGGATTTAAGACCATTTGATGCATAACCTCTATCACCTTTCAAATTTCGGGATTTAGATGCTATTCAGTAAAGAAAAAGGAAAAAGAGGAACAAAATCTTACGATAAACTAGATGTTATTAAACGAACATTCTATCTTGTAGAAGTTAAGAGATGTATCTACCTTGGACCACCTAGAAGATACAGCGACCTCATTTTGAGATGCTGGAAGTACCATTTCTCGTTACTATACGATGTAGTGATGTTACCTAAGATGAAAGAATAAAAACTAACGCAATATACCAAGGAGACCTTAACGCCGATCGTTTTATATTTTCAAAGAAATATATTATAGTTAAATCAGGTGGACAACTTAAACCCCTAGATAATCATACCCCGGAACAGTTCATATAGGGATATACAGGAGATGTGGGTTATGGTGGTATTTTCACCTTCTTGCCTGTTATCACTTACGATATGTATTTGATGGTTAGAGCGCCACGTTATTAGTAGTATCTATATCTTTCTAGGGCTCCCCTAGTAACTAGTTTGACTCTTTCTACAAGCTATTCATGTTTCGTAATTCATGAAACATTTGGCTTAAGTAGTTATTCCCTAAGTTTATAATTGGAAAACCGAAACATAACCTTTGTATAGATCACAATATTTCAATTATATTTCTTAACTATTACTCCTGATAAGTATCTTACTATTCGTAATTAATAATTCTTCATCCCGCTTGCCATGTCACCCCCCTCAATGATAACAATAAACTTACATTCGTGATTTCAAGATAAAGTTTAACGAAAATAATAACTTAACATGATTCGAAACATATTTGTGTCACCCACATAAGCTGAACCCTGCTACAAACGCATCTATTCAACTATTCCTAATGGTTCATAATAATATGACATAACAATAGCATTAATTAACGAAATAAGGACCATATTCCACTTCTCCTGACAATTGTCGAAGATATTTGATGAATGAAGTGGGATAGAAAACAATAAGAATTGGTAAATAATAACTTACCTCATACTTGCCATTGACCTCATCAAGAAGAAATCATTTCAATACTGTATTGCTATCTATTGTTAATTTTGACTTGTGAGAAAACACTAGAATTGAATGTTTCGAAATTATAGAATGATTGTTTGCACAATACATGTAATGAATTGAAGTTATTGTCATTCTAAATAATAGATTTTTCTTTTCAACAATATACAATTCGTTGCAGACATGCATTTGTACTGCTATGTTTTTTTCAAAAATCTGACCATTCCTAGATATATGACAAATTTGCTTGTAATTGTCGTAGGGTGTCTCAGACGCCTCAAAGACTTTTCTGTAATAATTGTAACTGCAGATATTTGCTGCTTTTTCCAGCGTTGCGCTCCTCGATTTCTAGGAAACCTTTTACCATTGTTATTGTAATTCCGTTAAAAAAATTAAACTTTTTCAAAATAACTTACTAATGGAACAATAGAAATATTAAACTTTAATTTTGATGCATAAAAATCCTGAAGAGGTTATTGAAGAAACCCGTTGTGTAACGTTGTCAGTTCTTCCGTTTTATTCATCGTGATCCCGCTATCCCAATTATTTTATTTTTCTCATCTCTGCCATAATTTCTACAGATCAACAAAAGCTCTGCGAACTCATAGGGTGTCTCTAAATAAACCAGTCCATTATATTTTTAAACTTTGATATATGTAAAATTAAATTCTTCCAAATTTCCTTAGAATTACAGGATTGTTTATATGAAGAAAAGATTCTTCCCATTAAGCCATCCATTATTTTCATTCCTGTCATACAGTTATCCTTACAGATCATTGTGACAAATACTGTTTGCTCGAGTGATATCTTGATATTTCTTTTATTTTAATTCTTTTTTTTTTGTTTCCTGGAGTTTATCAAAACTTTAAGTTCTTTTCACATATTGTTTATCTTCACAATTCCTTCCCTAGTAACCTGCAGATTTTCTATGGAGGTGTGCACTATACCATGGGTTGTGAACCTTATTTACATTTGGTACAACTATTGTTGGTTCTTCCGATGCTTGTTGGTGAATAGAGCAACTTTCCCACAATTGTCAGGTTTTTTTAGAATTTTCTTTAATTCAAATGAATAATTAACTTTCTCTTTTGTAGCTATCCCATATTTGAGGAGAATATATGATCATCAATGAAACATATATATTTTCAACATATATATGATTTTACCTTAAAAACTGAGATTTGCCGCTTTTTTAATTTGTTTTTTCATATTTGATAAGAGCTACATATAATTGTTGATTTAAACTCATTTAGTTATTTTGTTTTAATTTTTTTTTTAATTGATTAGTTCAAAATATTACAAACATATACTCATTTGTACTGATAGAACAGTAAACCAAATACTCATTTGAAGCATTTCATTTTCATGTTTAGAGAGATTCATATCACCTTTTAGTATTTACGCTATATTCAATTAATTCACGATTTTCATTTCATATTAGAGGATATTTCATTGAAAGTTTCCAAATATTTACATTACTACCACGTATATGTAATAGAATTGATAAAATATAACTTTCTGCATAAATTGGTTGTTATTAAAAAAAAGTTTAGTAGATAATAACCCAAGCTTCTAGGAAATCCTCATCTTATACCTTTTTCTGTTTTATTTCCGCAGATACAAGTACCTAAAATAAGAGTTATTCATTTCCCATTATTAAAAGTTGAATTATACTGTAATCCTATATTAAACATCCCCACAATGGACATTAATAATAACAGTAATAACATTAATAGCGCGATATATTATAATAATGCAACTACAGTACCGATACAGACGAATGAACTTCCAAATCACATGGTCAATTTCGTACCTCAACCAATTGCATATGGTAACGCCCAACAGAACGACCACGAGCAGACGCTATTCCCATTTATGTATGGACATGATAAGTGGCCTCACAAAGTAGAAAAGGCATTCACAGATGCATTGCGTCTGATAATGAAAAGTGGGACATCAAAAATAAAAGTTCGTAATAAAAATTATGGTAGGAACGAATTGATCTCGTTGTACATTAGATATGAAACAGGTGAAATAAGAACCAAGAAGCAAATCTCATCACATATCCAGGTTTGGAAAAAATCAATTTTAAGTAAAGCATCAAGTAACATGAGATTGACTCAATTAGATGGAGAGATTTTAAGCCTAATTGAAAAGGGAGCTGAACAAACAAAAGAATCACTCGAAAGATTTTATGGCACCTTTGAAGTTATTATTGACACTTTATCAAAAGAAGAAACGATGAGCGGTTATCATCCAAATTCATATCCCGGAGCCAATCCTCCTATCACAAAAGTTTATCCACAGCAATATGCTGTGGAGTCTCCCTATGGGGCAAATTATAAAAATATCACACCTACCGTAGTTGAGCCACCTATGGGCGATTCAAATCTGCACAGGCTGCCTGGGTATCAATATCAGCCCAGTTATAATGCATATCCACAACAACAGCCAATATTAATGCAACAAGTTCATCACCGAGGATATCATCCGGTGGATACGTATCAGATGCCACATAATGACCCAAATATGCATTATAATGTAACACATAACAACGCAGTCGGATATCAACGGGCCTATCCTGACCATCATAATCAATCAACCCTGCCATCAAATGATAGATTAATGCATCCTAATGATGACCCTAATCAACTCCCTGCTGGTCACAGGAACTGGGTTCCATTAGGACAACAAATTCAGACTGGTACCAAGGATTCTAGCTCTCGTGTCCCTCCAATAAATTATCCGCCACAGTACATAAATAATCATACATTTACCACCGGACAAGCACCGACCAATCACGGACTTACAGAACTAGAACAATCAAATACAGGGTCATTCACGCAAGTAAAACCAGTAATGACTGATACATATTTTGTGAAGTTAAGACCTCCAATTCAAAATTCATCGTTGATTGAAAATAGGTATCCTAAGAGTGGTGTAATCTATTCAGAAAATAATCAGCCATCCAACTATGTTACTCCTATTAATCAAGATTTTAAATCGCAGCCTTCAATAATAACAATTCAACCTATAGGACCGGCGAATGAAAGAAATAATACGTCCGTTGGAAATGTCGAGTCGAGATATGCCATAAATACTTCTAAAGGAGAACATGCGGCTTCAACAAATGCGACAGACACTTTATCTTATGCAGATGGACGAGCTACACAGAATTCTCCTTTTATTTATAAAAATTCGCCAGTCCAACAGGGTTCCCCCAATGTTGCCCCCATTCAGCCTTTAGTAATGTTGCCATCATATCCATACTACTCTAAAGGAAATAATGCACCGATGGTTAAAAACGAGGGAACTGGCGAGTCTCTACCAAGTATAAATCCAAAATAGTAAAGTTTGGTTTTGCGTGTATTTTGTTTTTAAACGTGAGTAATAATTCTAGTACACCAATGGCGGTTATATTAAAATTATTATTATGCACATCTTGTGATTAATCATGTCATTTTGCTAAAATCAGGGCCTTTGATAAATAAAATTGTCTGTGATCTTAACCTATTCTGAAGCAGTTAATTAATTTAAGAACGATCATCATCATATTTTAAAACTGTAAAATATGTTTAATGTTCGTAACAACATAATTGATTATTGCATTTTCATTTTTTTAATTTGTATTTATATTTTACATAATCTGCATCTATATTCTAACAATTGCATCAATATTCAACTAATTTGGTTAGTTCTGAAATATATATTCGTTATTCAAGAAAGTTATTTATGAACTTCATCTAAATGTATTTGGGGGTTGGCAATGAAGAATTATTTACGGCGCTTACTTTTGACTTACGGAAGGAGACACAAAAGCCGCCAATAAACGACATATTATTTGCCAGATTAACAAGAAGATAGTTATAGTACGTAGAGTAAAAATTGAAAATGGTTAGAACTATTAGAAAGCCAAGGTAAAAGGTAATACATGAGCATTATACGCTCGAATATACAGATATGGAACTTAAATATCAATAAATCACTCGATTCCATGGAAACGGTAAATTTATATTATGTTTTTTCTATTATATTATATTTTACTTTTATATAATATTTATGTATATATGAAATACAGCATTGTTGAGTTGTACTGGAATGAATTAGATGAAGGGTTTGTTAAAAAAAATAAGAATGATGGAATATTTTTAACTCATTAAGATAAAATAAACCATCTTAACATTAAAACAAATATTTATAGTTTGAAATGACAATTTAATGTAAAAAAAAGTAGATTAATTATTTGTGTCAATCAATTATATTTAGTTAGCTTCATTTAGGAAAGCTTCTCTCTTTTCAGCAACTCTTTGAGCTCTTCTTTCTCTAGCAGCTCTGTTCTTAGATCTTCTAGCATCAGCTTCAACAGCTAGAGCCTTTTCACGTTGAGTGTCGGCCTTAGCTTGGATAATGTGTTCAACTAAAGCTCTCTTGTGCTTGAAAGCGTTACCCTTAGCTTCCTTGTATAAGACGTGGTATAAATGCTTGTCGATCTTACCAGCATCTCTGTACTTAGCCAAAAGTCTTCTTAGAACTCTTAATCTTCTAATCCAAACAACTTGGGATGGTAAACGAGCTTCGGCAGTACCCTTTCTCTTACCGTAACCAGTGTGACGACCAGCTCTCTTAGCTAAAGTGTAAGCTCTAGTTCTGGACTTAGAGTGGACAGTGACGGCCTTTCTAACGATAGTACCGTTCTTAACTAATCTTCTGATAGCATGTCTGGAGTTAGCTTCAGCAATTTCAGAAGTTTCATTTGGGTCTAACCAGACCTTTCTCTTACCAACACCAATGACGGAGGCAGCAAGTCTCTTTTGAGTACGTAAGTTAGCCATTTCTTAATCCTTAATCTGTTTGTCGATTTCCTTACTATTGAAAAGTAGAAATATAGTTAAGACTTCTTTTTATATAGATTTAAGTTACAAATATCAACTATCATGAATTGTTGATACTACGATTACAACAGTAACTCCTTAGAGGATTATGTTAGATGCTATACAATTACGTTAGAGTAAAGAGATGCTTATTGATTTCAGAAACATAGAATGGTATAATTCATTGAAAGATTATGGAATATTAGACTTCCTCTAAGTTTTAGAGTAGAATAAAATTTTCCATACGATGTGCGGGTGACATTCATTTTGCAATGCGCGGAATGACTGAAAATCGTATTAACAGTGTCTTTCTCATTCATTATGAAGCATCTTTTTGGTGAAATGGCCGCCTCATTCTATGTTTCGGGCGACAATTTCAGAAATTGTATGGTCATTTTCACAAAGTTTTTCACACTCTTCTACGCACGTTTCTTTGATTTTGACAGGTTAGTGATAAGGGCATTCACCCAAAAAAAAAAGTTAGAAAAATAAAAATTGGAACGAAAAGTAACATTTTTAAAAAAGAGACAATCATCATTGTGATGTAAGGATGCACAAAATGGTGTACCAATTTAGCACGGTCCAAAATATTGTAATAAAATTTTATTCCGCAAATGTTCATTTGTACTGTAATTTCACTTACTGATGATTTTCGAAAGAAAAATTTTCAATTCGATGAGCTTCACTAATCCGATGTCAATAATCTTCTTAAGGTAATAGACATTATCCCGTTTTGCAGTCAGTTCAGCTAATATTAAATGACTAACAGTATAATTACAACTGTTACTTGTTCTTAAGACATTTCATAAATAACTGTTCCATACCATATCTAAAAAACCACATATAAAATGGCTAAATCACTACGTGCCTCTACTCATCTAGCTGCCAAATCTGTTAAACGTAAGGCTGTCTTCCAAAAAGTTGTTGATGCTCGTGAAAGTAGGATAGCAGACAAATTAAAGAAGGATTTAATTGATCAAAAATTAAAAGAATTAAAGGAAAAGGATCCAGAAAACGCAGCTAATATCGATGTTGAAAATATTCCAGAAACAAAGAAAGAAGATAAAAAGATAAGTACATCAGGTTGGAGAGATGCTAATCACCATATTTACAAAAAGAATAAGAAATTAAGAAGAGCTAAGAAGAGAGGTTCTTTCACAAAATTTTAATAATATTTTATTAGCAACATGCTTGGGTATGGTAACAATCAATATAAAATAGCAAAAAACACAAAAAATATATATAATGAAGCGTTGATAATAATACGTTATGACAATGAAATGTTAATATATGGAACTTATTTAATAGTCACTGTAATGAACAGTATTGAATTTATTGCAGTTGATGTTTTTTCCAGTGCTCTTCATTTAATAGCAATTGATGCCAAGGAATTATTAGTTATAACGTACTTATGTGATTGCTTTCATTTTATTCTGTATATTATTAACTTTATATAAACAAAATACATGCATTCTTAATTAAGAACTCTGTAAGTTAGGGTTGTCATTGCGAATCAGTACGTGTCACTACACTTTACGTATATAACCATCCCAGTCACACAAGAGTGTAAGATTTTATACGACAACTACAGTTGCAGTTCTGTAATTGTTATTCGTACTGCTCTACTATATTAAATTCAAAAAATGATGCTGGTGAAAATGATGCTAATTACTATTTATTAATTTTATAAAGTTTTATAAAGGTGTTACTGACAATAATGTCAAATGCTTGAAGGATCGAATGAATATATTATATATAACAGATATACAAGGTTTGCGATCAACACAAAAAGACCTTGTTATTACAGAAAATGCTAGATTAAAAGTATAAGAGATTGTTTTTTTAGAACTCATTTACTTTGTTCTTTATTCTTATTTTTAGCTCTTCTTTCTCTTCTTAATCTACTTTGCATCATATAATATGTTGCTCTTCTAATAATAGTTTCTAAGATTTCATGGTTGTAATCTGGGTATCTACCTTTAACTCTATCATATAATTCATTAATTAATTCAGTTCTTTCTTCCTTTTCGGTATCCCTAATCCAAGTTTTGTAACCTAATGGATAATGTAAATCTTCTTCAAATATTTGAAGAATATATTTTTCACGTTGTAATGCTTCTTCCGGAGAATCTAAATGTAGTACTTGTGCTAAGCCTTGAGCAGATAATCTTGAATCAGAAACTTTCTTTAGATTATTAGCTATACTAGCAATGGTATGACTATGTACTGACTTCTTTGGTTTCTTCTTTGAGATTGTTTTTTTATTTTTTCTTACTTTTTTCTCTTTCTTGTCACCTGTAATTAGTTCATCATCGACAACTAAAGAGGTAGGTGAAACACCTGTATTATTTGATGAAAAGATCAAATTGTTTTGAAATAATAAATCATCGCATGATAAAGTAATTGAGGAAACAGGAGTCAAGAAATCATTAGTTGAATTATCTTGAAATCTTTGTGGGAACTCAAATGTGATTTTAGAATCCGGATTTCCATCTTGGAAAGCAGTTGTATTTTTATTTAGTGATGATGTCAAGATTTTATTATTCTTGTCGCCCGTTAAAGTATCATTTTCTTCGGAGATAGGTGACGCATTGTTATCGATACGATCATTATCAATTAATGAAGATAAGGAATCTGAGGAGGATGAGAAAGATGATTGGGAAAGAGAATTACCTAAACCATTATCTTCGGTGACATTATATGATAGCATACTCATTCCGTTGACAAAATTTGGAATAGAATTCTTTGGGTAACCTAAATCAAAATCACCATCATCATCGTTAATGTTATCGATATTAATATTGAAATCAGTCAATGAATCTTGTTGTAAATTGATGTTATTGCTATTAAGATTGTATGAGTTTAAATAGCCAATCGGAGAATCTAAAGATAGATGATTCAATAATTCGTTTTCCGGCAGACAGAAATTTTCTAAATTTTGGAAAGGCATTACTGGGGAAATATGTGGAAATAAGGTATTATTTTTATAAAATGTTTTGGTATTAAATAGTCGATGAATTGAATAACGACGTGAATGCGAAAACAATAAAATGCGTTTGTATCGCTGGGTATAAAGTCTTTATAGTTAATTTTTCAGATGTAATATTCAAAAAAAGTACAGTTATATCCTATACTACTTTGAAATCACTGAGTGTTAATGTTTGATGATAAGTTGTTGTTATTAATCACAAGAACAATTAAAATAAACTCAAGAAATAAATTAATCGAATTATTAAAATAAAAAAATAGGAGTACAATTGTTAAATAATGATTATTCCGAATTAATGAACCCATATATATATATATATATATATATATATATAAGATGTACATTCTCATTAAATAAAAGATATCTATAGATATTCCTGGAACAACTATTAGATAAAGTAATTCTGTTCATTCTTTTAATGTTTCTACACTTTATGATAGGTTTATTTAATGAGAAAAGTTAAAACTAGCGATATTATACTTGATATTCTGTAACGGTAATATAACGAAATATTTCCTTTTCTTGCATGTCAAATTAAAAAAAAAAAAAAAAAAAAAAAAAAAGATAAACAATAAGAAACATGTAATCGCCATACGGATTACTGTTTCGTAATTGTGAACTGATCAAAGATAAAGCCCGAGTAATTAATATCTATTCAAGTTACTTAATTTAACGTATTTCATATGAATATAATAAGAAAAGACAATCATCTTTGTTCAAGAGATGCGCTTGTTCTGTAAGCAATATACTGTTTAAATTCGTTAAGTAATACCAATATTCGAGATAAACTGACGTACAAATGATAGTAGTCGATGATTTTACTGGATGATAAGGGAGTAATTGGTAAATATACAAAAAGAGTTCAAAAGTAAATGAAGTGATAATACAGAGACACTCTGGTAAATCACTTAAAATAATTAATTCTTCAATAAATGTTACCATTGTAAATTATATTGTTCATTGAAAAAATCATTCCATTGAAAATACGTAGAAGACAATGTCATATCTGTCTTGATACGGTAATTTCTCTTGATGGATTATTAAATACCAAATAGGGTCATCTATTTCGCTAAATGAACTTACACCAATTATTTATTCAAGAATGAAGAGGCTGTAGTGAATACCCAGAGAACCTGAAATATTTCAATTTAAAGTTAATTGTTCTACGAGGAGGGAAATATAAAATTCAAATATTCAGAGAAATTACAGAGGAAGATATCTTTACATGAAAAGTAGGTGTCAAAATATGATAAGCTGCAGCAATTTCTGTATAATGAAATTGATTGAAAATTAATCCTAGTATATATTCGTAGTTACTAATTTTTCTAGGAAAATAGTTTGCGTAGTTCATATTTCCACGGATTTTTGTTATGCAATATAATTATCAGAGAGAAAAAAGGAAAGAAAGAAAAACTATGAGTTCCACGATTGTTTCTTCTGAGGCGCATAAGCGTGTGCGTTGGATTAGTGTTAATGTTATTATTCTACTTGGTTTGATTTGGAATGGTACGATAAATATGTGCAGGAAGCAATATTCTTGTAAGAAAGTGTATTACGAATAATCCATTCAAGATTTTAATGTAAGAAATAGTTATTTGTGCAGTGTATTTTGTACAAAATATAACAAAATCAGTAAGCAAGTATTTGGTACCTAATATTCAATCAAATTTTGCAAATGTTAGTCACAGAGCGATATATTTAAAAATGTAATGCGTTGGTTAAAGATAATAACGCAGTGACTTGCATCAATTCTTACACTTCGAGAGGGATGAGATATGTTTTATTAAGTTAGATGAACTACTTTTATTTGTTAGAGTTGATGCAGGTATTGATATTTATTAATGAAATATCAGTTACGGACAAAATAATGGAACATAATGTATTCTTTCAGAAAGATCAATAGAAGATGAAGTCTTGATAAGGTTTCTTCCATCCCTCACGAACTTAAACATATCGAATTTGAGTGGTTATTTATTCAATTTTTACATTAATTTCTTTATTTTTAAACTGTTTAAAATTGTAAGAAGTGCCAAATGTGGATAGAAAAAGAAAAGATATAATTATTATACGTATTTTTTTTTTTTTAATATATCTGTTATCAAATATCACGGACAAATTTATACTAACATTACTGATTTTACTGCGGAATGTCAATATCTAAAAACTACGTACATACGATATTATCTCAATGGGTAACAGAAGTTCTTGTATCTATCATTGCTTATTAAGTTGATTGTCAATCTTTTCTTATTTTATTATTTCTTTAAAGAGACATTTACCATTGGCTACTGGAAGCCCGACATCCACTTTTTCTTAATTGAGATATCGATCTGTTATTTTGGTAGTTATTCATTCATAATCATCGCTATATGTCACAATTCCTTATTACTATATCATTTATGAATAGTAATCAAGATCTTTGAGATAGATTAGCTATTTATCATTAAATAACCATGGTTACCAAAAGTCTTAGAATATACTTAACTATTACAATTCGTCAATCTTTCCTTGTGTGTTACGTTAATGATATCAATCTGTAACATGAACTTCGGCCGTAACAGGCCTTAACACAGTTTTATCAATCAATAATTTGTGACTCTTCCACATCGATGTTTCATTAACTTTAGCCATTAAATTTTTTATTGCCGCTAACTACTGAACCGAATCAAGAAAATGAAAATCAACACCATTTTCTGTGTCAATCTGAAACCCTTTTGAGTAGATTTGAGTTCAAACTAATTTTTTTGTATCTTCCTTCAAGCTTTCTTCATGAATGAAAGTGTTCCTGAAGCGAACAGAGTATAAATAACGTACATACGATAACAACTGTCTAATTCGTCACTTATTTTTAATGTGACATAAAAAACAGGTGCGTGAAACAATCTTCTGCATAAATAACGTATTTAAAATATTGTCCGAGCGGGATGAATTTCCAGAAGTGAAAATAATCCTAAAAGAAAACCTCCTACACACACTTTTTTTTCTTCTTTTTTAAATTTTCCTTTGGGAATTATTCCTGCAGTAAAACACTCGTAATTAAGGCTGGTTTTGGGATGGGTTTGGGGTTATTTTGGGAAAACCCCGGGGGTTTGAGGATGGGTTGAGTTTGAATTGATTTTGGCTTCGAGGGTGGATTTTGGGGTTCGTTTATGTCATACTGTACGGCACATTTAAGTTACATAGAATATATCATAATAGTTATTAGCATTTTACTTCCAACAACACTTTATTGTCCGTAACCTTCTATATTATCACGTTATACGCATTTATACTCCCTAAAACGGAAATTTACAGTATTGGTGTTTTGGGGTTGGTTTGTGGTTTTTTGAAAGGCCTTGGGGTTTTAGGGTTTGGGTTTTAGGGTGGTTTTACCCAAAAATTTCACAAAAGTGGGGGTGGGTTGCAATTTACCAAAACCCCAGACCAGCCTTACTCGTAAGTAAAAAGAAATGCCTATTGTCAAGCGCTCAGTAACGATCGGAGTTTATTTATATACAAGGTACACAGTAATATGCACGTAGCGCACAAATGTTCTGCGTTGCTCTTGTGTGAGTTTTGAAGTCATACTTCAGTTTCTCAGCAATGAGACTCATTTTTGATACGGCAAAGTGACAATTTTCAATTAAGAAACCTTTTGTTAACAGATCTAAGAAGTACTTTCTCTCAAAAATGGTTTAATATTGTGTAAATAAAATAAAATGAAGATCACTGTGAAGAGCAAATAGATGCAATATCTTAAAAGGGGGAAGAAATAGAATTCATCAGAAAGCAGCAAAGAAACAATGATAAAGAGTAATATAACAAGTAGAAGAAGTGAACAATATAAGAAGTTGTTGTCATTAATTGTCTCGTTTAAGTTATGATACTCACAGTGTCGTAAAGCTTAATTTATCACATTTGTTAACACGCTACAGTACTTTTTGATAGCATCGCTACTTTCGGTCATAGGATTATATTGAAGCAATGAATACAAGAGAAAACAGAAAGTATATTGAGTTTTTCCGAGCCTACTAATACTTTCATAAATTGTGGAAAAAAGGGTCTGACAACTCGGATTATTTCTTTATTAAAGAAAGATATGTTCTTTACCAAAAGCAAAAATCGATATCCAGTTATTATTTAGACTTAATTGCGCTGAATAACTGTTATTACTGGCGTGCTTAAAGAGAATGAGCATATATAAAATAGCATGGTATTATTGGTGCTTTAGCATAGAGATGTCTTTTCCTCAAATTGTCGTTAAATAATAGCAACCGTATCAATTCCATGAAATAACTGAAAGTAAATTCTTGGCAATTGCAACGTAATGGTTCTTGATAAACTATCAGAATAGGTAAGAACAATATTGTATCTGTCGGCATCTCTCTCGCTATATAAAATAATTATTACGACGACCCCTTTTTTTTGTTTTGCGCTGTGTTTTTCTCGGAGCACTCAGTGATATTTAGTTTAATGGGCTTAGCCGATTCTATATGATTGAAAATGACTATTCATATTCGTTATTAAAGATTACTTAAAAGGATATATTATGTCAAAGCATATCAGGTCAACTATTAAAAGACAGCTGTACTATAAATCGATTACTGAAAAAAGTATAAATAAGACAGATCTTTAATTAATATCAAAGTTATAAAAACCTAAATCGTAAAATTACTTATCACATTATAATAAATTACCTTACCTGATGTTTCTATTCATTCCATTAATTTGCGGTACAAGAGAATTTAACTCTGCATATGATAATAAACCAGAACATGCTGGATTATACTGTCCACATTGCCATAATAATAGTGTAACTGCAGTGAAACAGAAAGAGTTTTTCACCTTTTATTATATTCCATTAGTACCTGTTCATTGGGGTAAACAACTACGATGTTCGATTTGTAATTGGAGACAAAGTTTTACAGGAGATGCAGAATTAGATAAAATGGTACAATATCAGAAACAATGATTACTTTATCTATGTATATTGTTTCGTTCATAAGATAATGAGTTTCCCGTAATTACGGAAATTTCACAAAAAACTTTTTTCGTTAATTACCAATGCGAAAAATTTAAATAGTTTAAAATATTCAACTAAATAATAAAAAAAAATGTAAACAAAATATAAAATATCAAGATATATCATTTTAATTCAATAACTGCGGTTATCGAGGCATCGCTAATATAATATACTCACAACCATATATATAATATAATGGTACTACCGATATCTTCCATATGAATATTTCAAAGTCAAAAATATTTGCCAGGTCAAACTTGACACATTCTAAGATACCCAGTGAAATACGAAATCATCCAACATTATCTAATACACAGCACCCTCATATTTCATTCGTTTAAACTTTTTTTGTTATTTGATTTTGAATATATAATATTTTTATTTTTTTATAGACGAGATTTAATTATACAAGTATCTCGCGTATTTTCTATATAAATAATTATTAGTAAATAACTTTAAGATTCTGAATTATTAGTATTATTATTACTATTTATTCTTTCTTGACGTCTTTCCATTTCAGTTTCTAAATTTTTCAATAACATTGATTCAGCCATTAAAACATTTTTCATACTATTACCAGTAATTGTGAAAAAATATACTTGATCATCTTCTGATTCTGTTGCTTTAGCTGCAATAATTTTAGTATTAGTATATTTTCTTAAACTATTTAATCTTTTACCTTGTTTACCTAACATTGCACCAACAAAAGTTTCTGGTACTAAAACAGTTGCTTTAACTTCATCATTATCAATTGAATTCTTTAAATGTGGATAATAAAGTTTTGAATTTGTCATTTGTTGTGGTAATTGTTCATGTGATTCTGTAATAACTTGATCATTATGTAAAGTTATTGCAATATCTTTAATTGTATTTGAAATTGAACCTGGGAACCCTTGAATCTCCAAGATTCTTTCATTACTATCAGGTAAAAAATCCTTTGAAGCAACAATTTTAACACCATTTTTTTCAATTAATGATTTAATTTTAATACCTTGTTTACCAATAATCGAAGATAATTGTAAATTTAAAATAATTAATCTAATATATCCAATATTTTTCAATTCATGAGTATCTTTAATTTCATTTATTGATGGCAATGGTAAAATATGATTTAAGAAAGGGAATGGAAATTTTTTCTTTTGCATTAATGAAACATCATTTTCATCCTGTTCCTTTTCATTATTATAACTTAATAATAATTGTTCAATTACATCACATAACGAATTTGAAACATTTTCATATTTACCTGATGTAGTTAATATACGATCAGAGCAACCTGGAACAGTTTTTGATATACCAATTTTAACATTATTATTATTTCTAATTTTTGATATAGTTTCACCTTTAGTACCAATTATTCTTGATGCTTCATCTAATGAGACTAATACTCTCATTTCCATAAAGAATGATTCTTTATCAGTTTCAATTGGATCGTTATCCTGTGATTGATTGTTATTTTGCATTGGTGGTTAATTGTAATTGATATGGTATTCCAATAAAAAAAGAAGGGCGAGAGAGAGAATGGGTAAACCTCTTTGAAATATATGTATGTCTAGATAGTTGTGTAAATATAATTGTTTCTTATTAATTAAAGTTAAAGTGGGACTTTGTTTCTAATGTAACAGTATATTTTTTATAAAAAGAGTAGTTGTTCATGAAAACTCCGAATTGTCAATTGTTATTTAACAGCCAGTCAAAATAGTTTCTGTATACAATTGACACGTAGAAATATTGGTCAGTACAGATTAAAATATATAAATGTTATACAATGTGTTATCATTTTAATAATAAGCAGAAAAACAAAAACAAATACAAGATATAGTTTATGGGAACATAAGCCTGCACTAATGAAATCCCGGAGAATACTACTGCAACAAGAAATTTTTTTGGGAGGGAAACTTACATATTTGAATATATATATATATATATGTACATATATATTTAAATTTGAGTCTTTGCCTTAGTATTAATTAGTGCAACTAACAAACTAGCCAGTTGAAATTTTTGCTACAAATTACATATATACTAGCTATCTTTTCTGTTAAGAAAGTTATTGATTGACTATACTTTAATTTCTATGAATACAATCACTCATCGGTTTAGCCAATCGCATCGTATCGCCGCGTTTCACAATTTAATTTCCCACTCTGTCTTTCTTGTCTGTAAGAAGAAACAATAATGAAAAATGACGGGACACACGTTTGTGCCACGAACTATTGTCTCGAAAAACATGCTATCATAATATTTTTACTAATCCATTACTCACAAAAGAACGGAACTTGAAAGGCGGCGTCACACTGAGAAAAATCATAAATTATGTGGCCGACGGAACGGAAGCGAGGAAACAAGACGGATATCGGATAGAGGCGGCTATGATGCTGTTACGTGTCGCCCCACAATCAATTTAATTCATCGTTGCTATCCTAATTAATATACTCATAATGCTGACTATGTATTCTCATCTATTGCCATTAAAACAGACTCTTCTTTCAAATCCAGTGAATCCTCGATCTGGGGACAGACAAATGGGACAATCTGTTCCGTTTTTAAAATACACACCTTATAAAGTTCGCTGACAAATTAGAAAATACATATTGATGAAAGGCTGTTACGGGACATACACCCGTTAAGATTCGCATTCGCCTATTGCCACTATGAATTTCACGTGGACGGAAGAAACGGACACACTTTTTTCTCACTAAGAGAGAGTGGCGAATGGAGCAAATTTCATAATAATTTCAATTTTTGTTCAGTGTCTCTCTGTCCGTCCAGTAAATTAACAGCAGTTTCCCTCCCGCTGTGCACATAAACGGAAAGAAACTGAAAGAACAAACGGAAAATTCGTAGAACGTACGGATGTTCCTAAGTATGTATGCCACCCAAATATGTATCTCTTTCTCTCTCTGACATAGCCCAATGAAATAATTTTAGTTCATTCATTTATTATGTGTGAGAGACTCATTCGCTTATATCCTTGAGTTTCTCATTCGGCTCAGTATCGGAAGCAGAAGGACAGGACACCCAAAAAGTAATGAATGCACTTCACAACAATTTTGTAACTAGGAAATCCTTATACTTCCCTCTATTTCACTCTGTTTATCAAATTATTAATAATCTAAATTGTAATTGCTTACTAAAGTTACTTTTTTTCTTTCTTTTTCTTTTCAAAATAATCATTTCACTTCATTTGATTGATTACATTTTAATTTATATATAATAATTATATTATTTCATTAACAATATTCTAATCTAACATTAATTTTTTTTTTCCCAATTTATTATAATACAAATAAATCAATATAAGTATATATATACAAATAAACTATTCCTTTACCCCCCCTAAGACATATAATTAATTAATTATGACTGCTAATAATACTGATTTACCTATTGTACAATGTATCGCAAGAGCACGTATACCAACAACTCAAGGCCCAGATATCTTCTTACATCTTTATGCAAATAATAGAGATAATAAAGAACATTTAGCTATTGTGTTTGGTGAAGATATACGGTCTCGTTCATTATTTAAAAGACGTCCAGGTGAAACTCAAAATGATAGAATGATTAGAGGTGCTTACGTTGGTAAATTACATCCAGGTAGAACTATTGCTGATACTGATGAAAAATTAGGTTTAACTTTACATTTCGATGATAAGACAGGTGAATTATTATATGAATCACAAACTACGTGGGATTCAAAAAATTCTACTTTAGTTAGAATTCATAGTGAATGTTATACAGGTGAAAATGCTTGGTCCGCAAGATGTGATTGTGGTGAACAATTTGATAGAGCAGGTAAATTAATTGCTTGTGAACATGAAAAGGAGACAGGTATTACAGGTGGTAATGGTCATGGTGTCATTGTTTATTTAAGACAAGAAGGTAGAGGTATTGGTCTGGGTGAAAAATTAAAAGCTTACAATTTACAAGATTTAGGTGCTGATACTGTTCAAGCTAATGTTATGTTAAATCATCCTGTTGATGCAAGAGATTTCTCTATTGGTAAAGCTATTATTATGGATCTTGGTATCTCAAATGTTAGATTATTAACTAATAATCCTGATAAAATTGCACAAGTTGAATATGAACCATATATTAGATGTGTCGAAAGAGTTCCAATGGTACCAATTCATTGGACTAATGAAAATGAAGGTATCAAATCAAAAGAAATTGAAGGTTATTTAAGAACTAAAATTGAAAGAATGGGTCATTTATTACAAGAACCAATTAAATTACATTCAACAACAACAACTGAGTAAATATAAGACGTCGCTCTTCATATTTTTTTTTTTTTCAAAAAAATATCTTTTACCATTTCATAGTCATTGCATTAACATTTTAACGAACGAACAACAAACACCCCCACCCAACCCACTCCTTCCCCTAAAAAATTATTACATTTTATTATTTATTTAATTATTCATAAAACTTTATACAGAAAAAAAAAAATAACTTCTTTATATGTATAGATTTGTAAAATAATACATTATAATATCATTAATATATTTGTGTCCTTTCAAAATTAGATCATCTCTTGTGAAAAGGTTGCTATGATGAATGAATCTTTCCTATTACGAATTTTTGTTTACTGACCGAGTGAAATTACCGAATAACACGAAAAACTCAAAATTCGAAAACATAAATAATTAAAAACAGTAGGAAAAAAAAAAATAAACAATATTAGTAAATTGCTCTGTTTAAAAAAACAGTTATATCAAAGGAAGATAAGTAACAATTTAGTCAGTTTGGTAGACAATAAATAAATTATACCCATTAATTTTGATTGAAGAGTCCAAGAAATACTCTTACAAATTCGCAGTCATATTGCCGCCAACTCTAAAAGTTATATCACATCGAAAATATCACTCCCACAAAGACATAACAACTGTAATATAATAGAAAACTACATATCATAATGTCGATACCTGCAAATACTGCAAATAACGATATACAGTTCGATTCATTATACCCCACTTTAAACGATGATGAAACTACAATAGAACAAAAATTAGATCTACTCACAAAATTCAAAGGTCATATCAAGAAAGAATTTATTTATGTAACAAATATACCAATTTATATCGATGCATTATTATTAATCCCAACGAAATTTCCAAAATCAATTGATATGTTATTTTTAGGTCATTCATGTCTTTGTTACCTTGTGAAAAGAATAACGATACAATCTCCAGAATCATTATCACAGGATCTAGTAAATATATTAATTAAAAATATTGTAGAGTTACATATTTTGGAAATTACACATGATAAATCATCACAACATAGTAATAAGAAATTTTGGTTATTAACAATAAAAATATTAGAATCATGTTTTAGAATAAATCCAATTTTTTTAGAAAATTCAATTAAAAGTTGTCTTGAAGAAGAATGTATAAAGGCTAATAATCAACCAATTTTGAATAGAATAAAAGTAATATTCCTTATAATAAATGAATTATGTCAAATCAAACAATTTAATAATCAGGATCCATTATCATCATTAAAATTATTAAGCCCTATAATATTAGAATTTTTCAATGATATAACTGATAAATCAATGTTTGATGAAAATTATAAATATAATATGAATAGTATCGTTGAATTATTAAGTGATATATTTAGAAAATACGTGGATCAAACAAATTTCGATGATTTTGTTCAAAGATTATCCAAGGAATCCATACGAACTATCTTTACACAACAGTATCAACAAGAAGAAGACGAAGAAACCTCTGATAATGTATTTGATACAACATCAGAATTACAATCTATATTACAAGAAGCAAAACCTCCACATCAATTATCATCGAATAATACCGAATTGTCACCTAATTCATTGCCATATTCATCATTAGATAATTTAGCAGACGATTTAGAGAATTTATTACAAGCTTTCATCTCGTCAAAGGAGACTGAACAAAATTGGAAGATAAGGCAAAGTAATATTTTGAAAATTAGAAGTATGTTCCATTTAAATGAAAAATTAATATTAGAAGAGAAAGTTGAATTTGTTAATATTTTGAAATCAATGAATTTTATCGATTGTATGTCGAAAGCTGCCCTATCGCTAAGAACTACTCTGTCATTAAATACCTGTCAACTGATTAAGGACATTATAATATTGTTGAAGGATAGTCTCACAATTTCAATTCTGAGCCACTTATTTGCAATGTTAAAAACACTTCTTTCATCAACAAAGAAACTTTCTTCTCAAATGGGTTACTATTGTGTATTGATAATGTTTTTGAATGTAGATTTCCACAGTAAACTGTTCCATGATAGTCTTTTGCTAATAAACGAGAAAAACGTAGTTTTGAGAAATACTTCTGCAATAATATTACGGATACTGTTAATAAAATCAAACCACACTTCAAAACTCGAAGCTAACCTCGTTTATATCGAAGAATGGTTACGGAAAGGTATTGCTGATTCTCAAACTCAAGTGAGAGAATCCATGAGAATCACATTTTGGTATTATTACAAAGCTTATCCAACAAATGCAAAAAACTTATTAAACACTTCTTTTACAACTCAACTAAGAAAAGCAATCGAACTAGCTATTCCTCAACATTTAGATATAGATTACGAAAAACAATTCCAACGTTCTGTATCAAGTTCGTCATCAAAAAATAATTCCCGTCGTTCAAGTCTGTTAAATTCTCATCCACATACTATAAATTCACAGATGAGAAAGTATCCTAGTTATGCTCAACCCACCCAATCATCCATATCACAAAAACATCAATTAAATACCAGTCGTACTAATAGATCTACCAGTGAATTACTTCCAAATAATCGTAGTTCAACAATAGCTGAAGAAATAGAAAATAAAAGACTCAAGACAAATGAAGGTGCTGTAGTACAAAGGAAATCAAGTGCCCCTGTCTCAAGTAAGAAAATACAACAAGATCAATTAGATTTAACCGATGAATTAGGTGATGCCCGTTCAATTTCATTGATTAACAAATATATGGATACTACTACCAAAAAGACAAACCAAATAAAGGAGAGCAATAAAAAAGAGGAGAAAAATGACCAATTAACTGAATTATATTCATTGTGTCAGGATGAGATCCAAGATACCGAATTTTTGAAGTCGTTACAAAACTTTTTATTAATACCACAAAGTGCTGGATCTGAACAGCTTGATTTCAATAGAATATTACCGTCCCTTCAAAAGTTAATTCTGAAAGTCCCTCTGAAGTTCAAGGATTTATTATCTAATGAGAATTTCATAACTCATTTACCATATTCTACTTTAATAGAGTTGTATGCAATTAATACTATACCAAGGAAAGACATAATACGCAAATTACAGAATATCAGTGCAGAGGATATGAAAAACAAACTAGGTAATGTCAGTGACGTAATTGTAAAACTTACTCTTTCTAACGATCCATCGACAAGTATCTTTTACATGAAATATAGAGGTATAATATTCAACTTCATTTTAAATCTATTTCACGATATATTCACTAACGAGGATATCAACCGAATTGTGACAGATTTCACATTTGAGAATGCTGTTTCTAGCATCTTTAAAATATACGGTAACGAATTAGATAACCAACTTTATTTTGATGTCTTATATGATTGCTACTTGTTTAACAAACAAATATTTTTGGATTGTCTAAGAAAGCTTAAATTTGTGTCCGTAAAACTCAAAATATCAGAAGAACTTCAAAAACGTGATAAAACATTTGAATTAAATGACGTGATTTTAAGTAGAAGACAAGGTAGTAATCCAGAAGGTGTTGTTGAATTATCAGGAAAGGCGATGTCCAATGAAGATGTAGACCCACAGGATCGTGAAGAACACATAATGAGTGATAAAGAGATGGAGGAACATGATCCTGATATCAAGAGGTATATGGAAATGACAATGGTAAATCCATTTAAACAGAATAGATCTATCAGTGGAGATAGCGTTGTCCACAATACTGATTTATCAGGTGTTATGAGTACTACTGTAGATCAAAAAGTTACAGATCAGACTGGTATGACAACAGTTGATCCAAGAATATACGAAATGACAAAAGTAATTAGTATTTATCAAAACCCAGATAAGCAGAACACCGAACTAGGTAAAATCGAAACAGATGCCGCAGAGATCAAGGAAGAAACCAATGATAAAGATAATATCGGTCTAAGTGATATATTCCAAGGTAGAAAGAAGGAAATTACTCAGGAGAACACTAGAGCTCCACCAAGAAAAGGTATTCTGAATGAAAATTATGCTTCTAAATCGGATGAAGTAGAACATACTGTTAAATTTACAGAAAATTCACCAGAAATAATTGGAAATGAAAATATAAGGAAACCTCCGATCAATAGGAACTCTAACATCTCGAATAACACATCAAGGAGAAGTGGCGCTCCAGTGGCTACTGTAACAGGTATTACGGATATAAAGGTGGAGGATCTAGATGAAAATAAGGAATTATCAACACCTCATTATCCTATTCTTCACAAATTTGAGAGTTCACCTATTACATTATATGAGCTTGCAAAAGTTATCAGTAGGAGGAAACCACCAGCTAATCGGAACAAACAAGATGCAATCAATGAGGATGATTTGAAACAGCTCATAAAAGGTGTCAATAGAATCAAAAGTGGCACATTCACAATTAAACATCTTAACTACTTGATCGAACCTTTAGTTACATTCGATTCAACGAACACCAATCTTTTGGATTGGTTAGACAATGAGGGTGGGTATGATGAATTATCTGCTTTATCTTTAATGCTTCTACAATCCATGGATGCTGCTGCTTTAATACCAACCATAATGACAAGAAAGGCGTTGCTTTTGATCCAATGTTTATTGGCTATGAAAGAACAAACGAATAAGATGATCACTGATTTTAACAGTAATACATTATCTGGAATATGGGATCAATTCACCATAATGGTAGACAAACTATTAGATTTTACAAATGAGGTTTATTTACTAATTTGTGAAACTAGATCAACTTTGGTTCGAATGAATTATTTCAAAACTAAGTCAATTACGAGCATCTTAAGTAAATTGGTTATGGAACTGCCGGAAGACATTACAGACGATGATTATAGAAATGAGTTCAATGAGACAAAAATTATCGGTAATCTAGTGACTACTAATAGTTTAAGTTACAATAATATTGAAAAATTGAAATCGAAAATTGGTTTAAAACAATCTTTTTTGATCAGTACTATAGTCTGTGTTCTCCAGGCGAAAGCTAATGAGTTCAAAACATTCCAATTATCAGAGATTATACAAACAATGTCTTTCTTTGTCAGGAAGACGAACTCAGATTGGAGATATAACAGTATATCGGTTGCTGTGGAAATATTCAAGATTTTGGATGGAACAACAGATACGACCAAAGAGAGCATCGACCAAATATTTTCCTGCCTTGATTCGGAAACATACAAGCTGATTAAAATTATGGGTAGGTCATGAGAAATACGGTGACACGAAACCCTTAAAAATATTTACCGGAAGATATTGGGTTTATTTAATGGTAATTTAATAAATATAGAATAAATACGATAGCATATACCAACACATAATAGCATATATTAGCATATAATTATTATAGAATCACAATCGAAGAATTTTTTGATGATGGATCAATTTTCAAAAGAAGACGTTCACTTAACAGAGCGGAGAGACGGTGCGACGCGTAAATAATGTGTGACAAAAGGAAAATAAATAAATGAAAATATGTATATTTTTGGCGTCGAGAGAACTGAAATGTCGATGTACATACAAACAAATTTGTTTGACATTATAGAAGAACATCTCAAAACTATAATAAGAACAAATACAATTTATCAATAATAATTAAGTATCTACTGGAATACACTTCACACAGGAAACCACATTATTAACATGGCTATGATACAGGATAGTGAAGAAATTATTGTGAAATTTGGTAGTGAAGCCAATCAACCAGAAATTATCTCTGCTTTACAAAGCCTTGCGAAGTTACATGCAATCTCCATTGAAGATTTATACATCAAATGGGAACAATTTGCCTGCCAAAAGCCACATGTTCTGACAACTATCACAGTCAAGACTCTGGATCCTTTCAAACATTTCCTTCAAGAAGATATCGAAAAACGTGCAAATTCCTCTGCCAGTAATATTTCTACTATCAGAAACCAACCCAATGGTCTAAAGAGACCTAAGACTCTAAAAGGGATAAATAACGGCTCCTCATTATTTGGTTTTAACATCCCAAAAACTCCATTATTGGCTAAAAAAAGAAAAGTATCTGCAGCAGGTGATTCTAACTATGATGATAGCTCTATGAAAATGGAATTCAATTCTGATGATATAAATTCTACTCCAAAATCAAACGAGGATAACAAGCAAAACCTATCTATTAAGACGGAAAATAATACTCAGAAACTGCTTGTTAAAGGAAGTTATTTAGAAGAGAAAACAGGTACCATTACAGATTCCTTAAATCCAAGTAATATCGAGATAGCTGAAGGATTATCCGTACAAGAGGATGGGACTTCTGATAGCCATGTAAGAATCCAATTGTTAAATGACCCAGAAAAGTACAAATTTAGAACGATGAGGCAAAACCTAATTGAGTGTTCTGATGTCTTAGATGAACAAATTGAACTCTTCTCAAAGTTTGCAAAAGAGCATTTAAATATAAGTGATGCTGAGTTAGGTGATCCTACCAT
The DNA here is from genome assembly GCA_037040125.1 of Kazachstania sp. M6911. Classification (NCBI taxonomy): domain Eukaryota; kingdom Fungi; phylum Ascomycota; class Saccharomycetes; order Saccharomycetales; family Saccharomycetaceae; genus Kazachstania; species Kazachstania sp. M6911. The sequence continues at coordinate 36,657 of JAXQGP010000019.1, forward strand.
CCAATCACAAGCTGACATGTATGCCATTGGTAGAATTGTTCCAGATTCTCCTCAGTATGATGGTTATTTAAATACCGAATCGCTTGCCCTAGAAACATCTAGAAAAATTGGTATCGGTAGAAGAGTTAGATTAAACCTTGAACACATCGAAGAAGCATCATTATTTTGTGGTCAGATTGCTGTTTTAAGAGGTAAAAACGCAAATGGTGATTACTTTTTGGTTGAAAAAATTATGGACATACCTTATCCGGATTTTCCATTAAGTTCAGCAGATGAATTGACTGAATACGCTGATTTAATGAGAAACAAATCATCTAAGATAATTGTCACCAGTGGTCCATACATCCCAGAAAACGATTTTGACTTATCTTATTTAGTAAACTTTGTAGAGAAGATTAACACAGAAATAAAGCCACACATATTGATCATGTCTGGTCCCTTCCTGGATACTACCAATAAAATGATTATGGGTGGTAAGATAACACATTTCGATAATTTGAAAACACAACCTAGTACATTAAATGAATTATTTACTAAGCTAATATCCCCAATTCTGAAAAAGATAAATCCGGCCATTCAAGTGATATTGACACCATCCACAAAAGACGCAATGTCCACACACGCATCTTACCCTCAAGATTCACTTGATAGAAAAACATTACAATTACCAAAGAATTTTAAATGTTTTACCAATCCTTCCACTTTTCAACTTAATGAGACCAATATAGGTACTTCTAACGTGGACATTTTTAAGGACATGAAGGAAATCACTAAAGGTGGTGTGACAATGTCTTATAACAGATTTGACAGAGTTTCTGAACATATCCTACAACAACGTCGTTACTATCCTCAATTCCCAGGGTCTATCTCAAAGATGGTTGTAGATGATGGCGACAACAAGGATTCAAAGGTAACAAAACCAAAGATATATAAACATATTTCCGGTGCTGATTTGGAGGTGGCATATATGGGTTTAACCGAATTTGTTAGCAATATTTCCCCTGATATTATTATAATACCAAGTGATTTAGCCCCATTTGCTAGAGTTGTTAAGAATGTCGTTATGATAAATCCAGGTAAATTTGTAAAACCTAATGGTTCCAATGGTACTTATGTGCAATTATCTATAACGAGTCCTGATATCAACGATGACTCTTTAACAGAAATACCTGGTGATGAAAAACTGTATCTTCACAACATCTGGAAAAGAGCTAGAGTTGATATAGTATCAAATTAAATAAAAGATTAAGTAAACCAATTCGTAATAATTTATGAATTTTTAAACAATAGGATTATAAAATTAAGTTTTTATAAAGGATCTTATATAGAAATTTCAATATATAGAATGATATATAAATGAACTAACAACACTAGGAGAAGTCACGTATTAGGTTATTACAACTTCATTTTCAATCGATTGAATATACTTTTATCCTTCCCGATTTTCTCACCAAAGCCATCTTTCCTTATGTCAGACTTTGATATGTAATTTTGATGATCATGTACCTTATGATGTTGTCTTGGTATATGACTTTTCCCGTGGATATGACCTTGTGCCAAATTCAGAGCTTTTGCATCATTCGTATTAGTTATATTCTTTAATACGTGTTCGTGTTTAACTGGAGCTCTATGAGTTTCAGCTACAGGTTTATGAGTGTATGAACTAGCGTGATGATCAGATCCCCCAAATAAGGCTGCGGTTGCTGCAGTTGCTGCCAAAGAATCGGGTGAAACTGGTGCGGCATTCAAATCCGATCTTAAACTACCAGAACGATGTCTGGTTTCTTCTGCACTGTTTCTCAATGTTTGTGGGAAATGATTTTCATTCATCTCATGATATTTCCCAGCAACGTATATTTCAGGAGGTGGATATTCTGTTTCTTCTGGGGGTGCTGGACTACGAGGTTTCAATTTTGTGACAAACTTCTTCATAGAGGCGATAGAGTTTCTATGTTTCACAGGAGTATCCTCCGAATTTGACAACAGAGGTATAGGAGTTGGGCTTGGTGTTTCATCTGCAGATTTAATTGTCGTTGATCTTTTTTTAGTTAAATGAGAATCGGCGCTGGCAGGTAATGTATAACCACGTCTACGAACATTACTTATTGGGGTTCCTTCTGGGTTCTCTAGTTTATCAAAAGTTCTGCCGACTTCACCTGTGACACTGGAACTACTAGAATTAGTTACGTTGTGCTTCTGTGTACGAAGGTTTTTATCAGTCGCATCCAAGTTTGTATTAACATTATTTTGGGATAATAAGGAGACATTTTTCTGTGTGTCACTCGGAATTTGTGACATCGCAGTGTTCTTCATACTGGACGGCTTGCTTGCTGGAGAGTTACGCATCTTATACATAACAGCAACACCCAATAATAAACATTGTTCAAATCCGATTATACCTGGAATATATACTTTGGATGTGAATAACTTCCCAAAGAGTTTGTTTATCCACGGATGCTTGACCAGAACTTTTTCGTTTACAGTATCTGTAGTAACAATCTGTTGATGATACAACAATGAGATTAAAGGATTCACAACAGTTCCTAACCAAGTTATAACTTGTAAAATAACATCCCATGAACCTTGACTTGAATGACGTTCCATTTCAACAGTTTGAGGTGGAATATGATTGTTTGGGATAGAGCTTGGTGTACATTTAATCAAACTTCTGTATAAATCTGCCCTGAAGAAAATAATATTGAACATGAAATAAATTAATGGAGCTAAAGGCCAAATTGTTGAAAATAACATTACGAAACCTAATTGAATAATCAACTTTTTATAGTTTTCATCTACATTAAATTCACCCCAAATATTGTTCTCATAAATTTGACCTTGTTGCCAATATTCAATCTCAGTTGGATTGGTAAATTTCATATTTGAAATTGTTAAAGATTTATTCGACGTAGATTTATTCGAACCCCTAATTCTTTCTTTAACTTTCTGTAATAAGATTGGCAAAATGTTATCTAATGCTAACAACACTATTTGATTTGTAATTGTGAAATATATGATTTGATTATTATGACGATTCGCATCAATTTTAAAATCTCTTCCTTTTAATGGTAAACTGTAGTTTCTTTTGATCATTGGTCTAAATTCTGTATTCCATTTTCTTTTGAATGTTGAACCAATCGGATAATATAAAAATAATGTAATCATTAATGGAGCAAAATTCATTAAAAATAATAAAGGAATATTTTTCTCTAACCTGGAACTATCTGGAGAGGGACCATTTTCCAACCTCACAAAAGGATTAACAAAAATTAAGTTGTAAATTGTGGTTAATAAAGTTGTGAATATAGATAATAGAATTGGGGGTAATAAACTGAAAATGACTGTATATTTCCCATCGTATAATTGTGTAACAAATATTTCTAATGAAAAACATGACAATTGACAGAATAGCAATGCTGTCACAAATACAAATGCAATTGGTAGGAACCCAACCTTTTTCATTAATATGGATTTACGTGTGCTTTCAGCTTTTAAGTTATTTTTATTCCGCATAAATTGTATTGATAATTTTTGAACCTTCAAAAGCTTCTTCCTGTAAGATGGTTTTATTTTATAAACCCAATTAATGGTAAAATATAAACTCCACAGAACAATACCCAGTGTGTATATTCCGTTAAATGATGAATTTTCTTTACCGTATACGTATCTTATTAACAAACCTCCTACACCAGCTGTTACCAACGACTTCATGTAATAATTAAAATAGACAAAATAGAAACCCAACTCTGGATTACCTGAGAGTAATGTCAATTCAATCAATTCACTTTCGGTAGGAAATCTGTAAAAATCTTTAATAATATCCTCTACACTGTAGCTAATACGTCTCTTTGTCTCATGATCATATATTGGAATCACATTTTTAATGAATTTCATATCTAGGATAACGTCAAATAAATCTAGTAATTTTTCTTCATTAGGGTCAACCCTCAAATATAGTGATGATTGTTTCTCATCATTGTCGGTACCGGACTTGAAGTGAATTTGTTTATTAATCAGTTCGTTCTTCAATCGTTCTTCATTATAATCGTCTACATCGAATTTAATGATGAAATTCGGATCTAATTCTCTAAATGAGATAGGCATTGTGAATTCATGTATTGTATATTTTTGATATCTTTTTTATTATAACAATATCTTTCAGTTATTTTTGTTAGTTGAACCGCAAAGTTATAAATATTTATTATTTTATATACCTATTAAATAAGTAGACAGTAACATTCAAGCTCCCTAAAATTCAATTAATGTCGATTACTAACAGGAATTTTTAAAACTAGTTGATTCCTTTATTGTTTCTTAACTGGTAGAACCATCGCTGCCATCACCATCCCTTATTGGATATCTTCTCCCTTTAGGGAAGAGACCCTTTTAAGATCCCTTGCCTGCCTGCGCCTATGCCTGTCTGCCTAGACGGAGAAGAACTTAGGCAGAGACCGTAGGCAGAGACCCCTTAGGAACATCTGCTTTTACGTCTGTTTCTGTGACACAAATGTTTCGGTTTCAAGGCGTTTCAGAAGGATTTGTACACCTCTTTCTGAGCATTGGTAATAATCCTTTACTCTGTCACCGAGCGACGTATTTTGTTTCCGCAGAGGACGGCTAATTGCAAAGGGAATTCAATATAAATCACCAAATGACGTTAGAATTAAGCTGACTGAAATACTCCCATCAGTTACGAACTGGCAGCTTCTATTGATGGAGATCAATTCTATCCATTATATGAATTATAATATTATTAAATATATATTATATATGATTTGTGTACCGCTTATGTAGACTATTTGTTCAAGGCCGCCAGTATAGATTCGACAATGTTTCGAGCTAATGTTCCTCCTGTAGTAGTCTTACATGTAATATTCAATTTACCATTCTCTAAACATGCCAATTTTAACAAACAACCAAAATTACCATCAGTCTTAGTATGTACTATACCAGCTAAAAATATTGTTTGTGATAATGTAGTTTGTTCAACAACATCAAATCCCATTCTCAAGACAATATTCGTTAATTTGGATACATTACTTTCTATGCCATTATCATTGGTATATTGGCTCAACAAAGCATTTTGAGTTTGATATTCACCTTCTTTACCCATTGCATCACTTAATGTTTTCCATCTCTTAACAAATTGTGCTAAAGTAACTGCACCATTAGATACAAGCGTACTTGTTACACTGACACCTAGCTTTAAATTCAATGTGTTTATACTACCACCACATTTGAAATATACACTTACGATAGGAGCCTCATCACAAGAGAACGGTTTCCTTATCACTACTTGGAATTTCTGTTCTACTTTATTATGCGGTTTAATCGAGGGAGTCTCTGGAGGTTGTACATTTTGTAAGAAATATTCTGGATTATTATTAGTACGAGAAGCAACAATTTCACTAGTTAATGAACTAATTTCCCATTCTGTTTGATTGGTAAATGTCAGTGTAATCTCTAAACTCGTTGGATTTACTTTATTGACTCTATATAATATCCTCAATAATGGTGATGCAGTTGATAGTATACCTTGCTTGAATTGAAACATTCTCGAGTAACCTTCTCTCCAACCATTAGATAAACGCAATTCACTATACTTAGTTTCAACCATACTATCCTTATTAATAATATCAGTAAATGTCGATGATGATCTTGTCTTTCTTGCTGGTGGTGGACGTGGAGCACTAAGAATATCAGAACCTTGACATTTTCCTCCAGTAGCAACTGAATTCATCGGACTATCAGAATTATCGATATTCATATTACTTAAAGCTGTACTAGAGCTTCTGCTACGGCTTGCTGTCAGGGCAGTAGTAGATAAAGAACCAACAGGTAAACTACCTAATCTTTTCAGAAGTGGATTAGATTTACCATTGAAAGGTGGTAATGGTTGAAATAAGACATCGAGTATTTTCATATTTTGACTCATCTTCGAAATTTGCATCAATTTTAAATATTCGTAAGATCTTGTTTGTAATTCAATATCCAAGGAATTCAATTCGAGTTGATAAAATTTAATCACAGCTGAACCGATATCAGATTGAATTTTGTATAATTGAATCATGGTAGTTAATATCATTGCCTTCGAGCTACTTTGTACCTTGAAATATTTATCTGTAAACATATTGAATAATTCTGGAACTGATATGGTATCTAATATGGAAGTTGCATATTCACCGATAACGAATGCTGCAACTTTCACAACATATTCAGAAGTTTGATTAGATTGAAGATATTCCAATAATTTCTGACATGTTAATGTTTGTAATTGAGGATTATTAACTACAATTTGACATAATCTTATCCATATTTCTTCGTCCTTTATCGAAGTGTTGACACCCAAAGACAATATCTTTAATGAAATTGTCACATACCAACTTGGATCAGTCGAGAAATTTTCTGTTAAGATTGCTATTTTAATAGCAATGTCAGATTTGATATGTGAATCAGAAAGATGTTTTGATGATAGAACGAAATTTAATAATTGTTCCACAATAGTTTTTACATTATCAATATCTGCAAAAGTGTATAATAAATCTACGACTTTCCTTATAATTGATGAATCTCTTTCTGAACTTAATATATGGAATATCAAATCTAGATTCTTACCACGTATACTATCAAATGCTGTTTTACCACTGAATGTGCATAATCTAATCAATGAATCTAATGCTAAGTATCTAACGTTGATGTCATTAGAATTTAGTAAATCACATAACGCAGTTGCTGAATTAACAATAGCCTCATGTGATGGGTCTAATTTGGAAGCAAAATTAATCAATGAAAATAATATTGTATTTTGTACAACCTTTTCCATTGGATCAGCTGTTCTTCTAGTACCTAAATTGATGGCTTCCATAACACAAATTCTTAATTTTCCTAATGTTTCGGAATCAATATTTTCTGTGTGAAGTAAACTTGACCCAAATAATGCATTAGTGTCTTCAGTCTCAGATGGAGATACAATCAATACATTCAATAAAGAAACAATCTTTGTGATTAACCATGGATTTGGCATATTTGCAAAATTATATTCATCTGGGAATGAATTTCTTCCTCCAGTCGATGTACTTGCAACAACACATTTATAAAGGATATCACTTAGCTGAGGAACTAACCTTGTAAAAAATGAAGGATCAATATTCTTGGCAATGTATTCCACTAATGGTAATGTTGTTAAAGTTAATCTGTAATTATCTGTGTCATCTAACAAACTCAATATTCTTTGAATCCATAGTTGCTTTCGTTGAATATCGTCTGCCAGGATCGAGGGATCACTTTTCAATAGAGTTAGAAATGCCAATGTAGATTTCTTTTTTAAATGTAATGATGACGTTGGCGACCTTAATATTTGGAAAACCTCTGAGACCAAATCAGCATTGGATGCTAGGTCTTTTGTAAGTGAACCGGTTACACCAACAAAATTTAAACCTAGTCCTGTGAAATCATCATTTGAGCTTGATATGTCTTTGATCAATTGAGCAACTACTGTGTCATTAACTTTATCCACCACCATTTTATGTCTGTATAACAACTCAAAAGTCATGTAACCCATAAACTTTTCAGAAAAGACATTTGATTTTATTAATTCAATAACTTCATCTAATCCGAATAAGATATCGTTTAGCATTGTCGTGTTTGAAGTAATGTATATATATGTCAATTTTGCTACGTATTTTTTCCTCTGATAACCATCATATTTATCATTTTTTAGTAATTTCCCATTGGATGAATTTTTTTTATTATTATTAGTATTAAAATGCTGTTTTATCTTGACAATTTCAGAATGTATTCTTTTCATTTGTTCTTCCGATTGTTGAGATGCTCTTAGATCTGCAATAAACAATTGCAAACCCTTGATATTACTCCCTGTATTAGAGATATTACTCTCGGTAAATGTCTTTCGACGATCCATTTGTACTGCTTATGATAACGTAGTGTATTGTTATATGATCCGAATATAAATCTGGATACGGAGGAGGTTTTATAGTTTCTCTTCTGCAATGTGAGTAACTAATGGTGTAGCCAATTTCAGATTAAATTCGACTGTTGCCCCTTTAATATTATTTTCTTGGTATCTTCTTGTATGTTGTTGATACTTTACTACTGAACCAATTTAATGATCTCCAGTCAATCTATTGTTCCTCTGCCTTCCCTTGGTTCATAATTTCAAATTTCTTCAACTAGACCGAAATAGTGAAAGCGAGACACGAAATGAATGGTAAGAATAAGACGCGATTCGAGAAACAATTAAATTTTTCATTCAATAGTAAATACTATAAGAAAAGTTTAAGTTCGTATGAATAAGAACATTTGAATAGTTGTAATATTACACAAGTAACTTTAAATAAGGATAAACCGGCCAATTACTTTTAACAATGTCTCTGTGGGTTGATAAATATCGTCCAAAGACTTTAAAATCATTAAATCATTCAGATGATCTAACACATTTCCTACAATCTCTAGCTGCTCAACCTAAGGATCTACCTCATTTATTATTATATGGTCCAAATGGTGCTGGTAAGAAGACAAGATGTATGTCCTTGTTAAGTGAACTGTTTGGTCAAGGTGTCTATAGATTGAAGATCGATGTGAGACAATTCGTTACACCATCTAATAGAAAATTGGAACTAAATGTTGTTAGTTCTCCATACCATTTAGAAATAACGCCTAGTGATATGGGTAATAATGATAGAATTGTTATTCAAGAATTATTAAAGGAAGTTGCACAGATGGAACAAGTCGATTTCCAAGATTCTAAGGATGGATTAGCACATAGATATAAATGTGTTGTGATCAATGAAGCTGATTCTCTAACAAGAGATGCACAATCTGCTTTAAGACGTACTATGGAAAAGTATTCAAGAAACATTAGATTAATTATGGTTTGTGATTCCATGTCTTCGATTATTGCACCAATTAAATCACGTTGTTTATTAGTTCGTTGTCCTGCACCAACAAATACAGATATGATTAAGATTCTTAGTGAAGTTGCCACTGAGGAACAAGTTGAATTAGAGTCTGGCGCAATATTAAATAATATTGTCAATGAATGTAACGGTAATTTAAGAGTCGCACTACTTATGTTAGAATCCATGTCCCTAAATAATGAAATGAAATTGAAAAATAGTACATCTTTAATAAAACCGGATTGGAAGGTAGTAATAATTAAGACAGCTAATAAGATTCAAAGAGAAAGATCTGTTGGTTGTTTAGTAGAATGTCGTTCGATTTTATATGATTTATTAGCACATTGTATCCCAGCAAAGGTTATATTACAGGAATTAATGTCATCATTATTATTGAGTACATCATTGAAGGATATCACAAAGGTGAATATTATAGATGCATCTAGTACCTTTGACGAGAGATTATCTTTAGGTAACAAAGCAATTTACCATTTAGAAGGGTTCATTGCTAGAATTATGTGTATCATAGATGAACAATAAAGAAACAGAGAAACAGAAAATTGGAAATAAATAGCATTGAATTAGATAATATTATATATGTACGTATTTCTAAATTAAATGCATATGTCATATGAATATATATTTATATCTACAGGTAAACTCAAACAAAACTTGGTTATGAACATATTAATCATATTAACGACCTCTGTATAATCTATATTCGTCTTCTTGAGACTTTAGAATATTAATGCGTTTCTTTAAAGATCTTTGAGATAGTTTACTTAACGGATCCTGTTCGATAGCATTCGTTGGTGTAACTTCCTTGAAGTCGTTTAAGCCAACTCTTACAGGTGAGTCTCTAGTCACGAATTCAAATACACCTGGTAATTTAGTACCTGCTTTTCTAAAAGCTTCACGAGCTACACGTTCATGAAGATTATCACCATACATTTCGAATATTATCTTACCTGTTGGAACACGTACCATCCAATGGTCGAAGGCACCTTTACCTTTACCCATTCTTGTTTCGTTACCCTTGATACATACTGCAATATCCGTCACTAATCGTCTCCATAACATACCATTATTTAATGGTCTGACATATCTCATAATAGCATTATCTGCTTCCTTCAACTGTAATGCAGTCATTCTAGTACCTTCTGATTTTAAACGAATACCATACGTACCAAATTGTAAAGTAGATCCCTTAGTTGATCCACCAGTACGTACAGCTACTCTACCCTTTTGTTTCTTTCTTTGAATTGTAAATCTTGGAGCATATTCATGTGTCCATCTAACTGAATTACGCAATATCTGGCCAAACGGTTGTTTCACCGGAGTCATACCACATATCCTCAACATCGCAATACAGTTTTATAGTTGTTCTTTCGTATCTTGAAACAAACTTTATAAGTGATACTACCCTTCTTATAGCTACTTATATCACTCTTCCCTATATCAACAAAATGAAGTTAGCATTTCTCGGGGCACCAAATCGGTTAACGGATTTCCTCACAGTGCGAATTGGAAGCGATTCATTTCATTGACTATTTGTATGTCGTGGATAGTGATGCAATTTTGAAAATTTTATGATATATAACCTCCAGAGCAACAGTTTCTCGTTATATAACAACTGGACATAACAACCGTGAGGTAATACTCCATACCAATGTTTAATCAAACAGATTTATAGTAATTCATCTTGCTCTGGAGGATCCTGGCAGTAGTATCAACCTTCTTCGGAGCTTTAACGGCAATTTGTTCCCTGGTCCGAAATAATGAACTTCCCGGTAACTACGAAACCTCGAACTAACAGTTTGATTAAAGAGGTTTGTAGTGAAAGGACAATTTATGCTGAATATATCTCATTTTATCAAGATATTACTTTCTGTATACACTTTTCAAGAGGTAAATTGAGCAATTGACTTGTTGTTATCCGGTATTATAATGTATTCTGTGACACGAACAACAACCCTAAGGGGTGTATCCAGACTGTTTCTCAGATGTGAATCGACCAAGACTGAGTCTTTTATTAAAATTAATGACAAATCATACGTGAGAGATCCTAATCACACAAATGTAACACCATCAATTATTGATCACGTTAATAGATCCCTGCATAAGAAACCAAACCATCCTGTAAATATTCTTCGTGATTTGATCGAAAAGAAACTTAATTCCGTAGATAATAGTTTCACTACATATAATGATTTCAGTCCAGTAGTGTCTACTTTTGAAAATTTCGATTCCTTAGGATTCCCAGCTGATCATCCAGGTAGATCGAAATCAGACACATATTACATCAATGACAAGACTTTATTAAGGACGCATACTTCTGCCCATGAGATGGAATGTTATAGTAAAGTTAACTCTACTGGTAAACCAGGTTTCTTAATTTCTGCAGATGTTTATCGTAGAGATGAAATTGATAAGACACATTATCCTGTATTTCATCAAATGGAAGGTTGTAGAGTTTGGAAAGGTAGATCGATTGAACAAATGAAAAGGGATTTAGAGATTCTACAGAAAAAATTAGATGAACATGAAATGAATTTAATCATTGAAGATCAATCCTTGAATAATAAATCACCTTCCGAAAATCCAAAACAAGAATATATGACTGATGAAGAAGTCAGTTTAGTGTCTCAACATTTGAAAAGATCTCTGGAATTAGTTATTAGTGAAGTCTTTAACCAAAAAATCAAGAGTATGAGAAGGGAAAACACAACATCTCAAGAAATCCCAAGTGAATTGAAATTAAGATGGATCAATGCATATTTCCCATGGACTGCACCATCCTGGGAAATTGAAGTATGGTGGAACAATGATTGGTTAGAACTTTGTGGTTGTGGTATCACTCAACAACAGGTTATTCTAAATTCTGGTTTTGAAAAAGATAGTACCATATCTTGGGCATTCGGTTTAGGTTTAGATCGTATTGCAATGTTGCTATTTGAAATTCCAGATATCAGATTACTATGGTCCAAAGATGAAAGATTTATCAGTCAGTTTAAGGATGGTGAGATCACTACTTTCAAGCCATATTCTAAATATCCAGGTTCCATTAGAGATGTCGCATTTTGGTTGCCTGAAGCTACTGATTCTGAAGAGATTCATGAAAACGATTTGATGGAAATTGTTAGAGACAATGCTGGTCCATTAGTTGAAAGTGTAAAATTAATTGATCGTTTCCAAAATCCAAAGACAGGTAAAAAATCACTTTGTTATCGTATTAATTATCAGTCTATGGACAGAAATATTACCAACGATGAGGTAAATGAAATCCAAAAAAATGTTGAAAATGAATTAGTTGAAAAATACAACGTTTCTTTGAGATAAAAGAACATACGATCCTGTAAATAAAAAGTAATTCATAATATTCTTTGTTTTATTTTTTAAAAAAAAAACAGAAGAAAGAAAACCATAAGAGACTTCATTGTTAAAGTATGCTGTCGTAATATTATATATGTATGTACTCTTACTTAAAAAATGAGAATAATCTCAAGATTTATAATGTCTTAAATCTTACTCAAAAATGGGATGTGCGACTACCTGTGCCTTAACATCATACCAAACCGTTCCAACTGGTAGCTTGTAAGGGTTACCTTTGTTGTTATATTTTGAATCAGTTGTAACAGTATTCTTCTCCAGGTTTGTAATTTTCCCTAAGAACCATTCTTCATTTCTCAAATTAACTTGATTTTCTTGATTACAGTAGAAATATTTAATGTCTTTCTCAAAGGCTGTAAATGCAGCCCACGGATGCATTTTCTCTTTCTCGGTAAAATCAGCAATTGAAGATGTTTTGATTCCAGGGGAATTGTTATTAATAATATTATCTATCTCCATTGTATGTGGAGGTGTAGAAATATCTACCGAGGAAAATGAGGAATTCAATGAAGATATAGAGTAACCGCCATCCATCATATGGTTGTCACTAGTTGGTAAAAAGAGTGCAAGATCTCCAATTTGGAAATCTGTAACGGTAATTTTTTCAGATTGCAACTTAGAAAGCACCTTCTTCTTCGATTTTAAGTCCTTCGTTAATTTCTTGGCTAATATTTCAACATCAGTAAATCTTCTAATCACGGACATTTCATACAAATTGCTTTCATAAACTCTTCTAATAAAATTCAGAACAGTGTCACTTTCTTGATTGTCATCATTACTCTCCCACTTACGGAATAATTCTTCCACCGCATGATATACTGAACTTTGTATAACTTTATTGTCTACATCTTCTTGATACTGATGAGAATGTAAAGAATACGAAGATATCATACTTTGTTCTGTTCTTTTCTTTAAACCCTTTACTCTCTTGATAGAAAGCTGTTTGTCAGAGAGTCCGATGATCGCATTAGCATCAGCTGTGACATTTTTGCTCTTTGTGGTCAACAATAAACCAATATTTTCAAGAATATATATATTTCTTTGAAAAATTTCAAATATAGTTTGTTGCAATTCATGGTTTTGTTTAGCTAGCTGATCGTATTCTGGTAATTTTATGGATAGTTCTGTAATCGATTCCGGTTCGGTCTGAATGCAGATATTATCAGTTTCGATATCTGTCTGAGTACTAACATTGATTACATCGTGATCATCATTAATATTACTGTTTTCCCCATCTGTTTGTTTTTCATTGACCTTTGTACTAGTTTCAGTGGGTTTAGCATTAGTCACTGCCTTCAATTCTTCAATTTCCAATTTCAGCTGTTCCCGTTCATTAGACCAATCTTCAGAATGCTTGTCTTGTTGTTCTTTCAAAGTATTATAAGCATTGTTAGATTCTTGCAATTGCTTCTTTAAAGATATCACTTCATTAGTACTTTCAATATTCTGATTAATTAGTTTTTCGAGACCTTCTTTGTATTCAAGTGTTCTGGTTTCTTTATCTGTTTCACTCTCTTCTTGTAATGTGGTTAATCTGAATAATTCTTGATTAAGGTGGTTTAATGTTTCCCTATAGGCTGCACTTTCCAGTTTTAGATCTGAAAGTTTCAAAATTTGATCGTTAATATCCAACTGCTGTTGCTCGCTCTTTTTCTTTAGATTATCTATTTCATTTCTTGCAATGTTTAATTCCTTGTTTGTAACATTTGTTTCCTTATTCATATTTAATGGGAATTGAATAGATGAGGTGGGTAGAGTATCCATAATAAGACCCGTTGTGCTACGAACTGGCCTGACCAGCATGCCTGTCGGCCACTGTTGACTATTGTTTAGATATATGTCATGCAAAATAGATTCTAATCTAAGTACACGATCTCTGTAATATTTGATCCTACTTTCTGAACTCTCAAAATTTTCAGAACATTCATTAGTCAACATCAAACCCAGGGAGTTCATATCTTGGAAGCTCTTTCCTAAAGAACTATAAACATCAGTTTTAATGATCGTTTCTGTTAGTTGTTGAAGATATGTCTGTATTGAATCAAACAATTTTTCTGCTTCAATTTTGATATTGTATAAGGTATCGTTATCAATATGGCCGTTATTCCCCTTCTCAAACACCCTTTTATCCAAATATTCGAAATCGGTAGGATCTTTGATATTGTCGGTAAATAACGGAGCAATTAGTCCATAGCGATCAATCCAATCAGCCCTTACACTCCTTTCTTTATCAGTTCTCACATGTGATCCAGTCATGAACGAGTTGGTATCTTTTACAATATCGAAAAACCATAATTTCTGTCGATATAATTCTATCATATATAATCCGTATATGACTGGAATATCTTCTACCTGGGTAAAATGCTGTATAGTTTCTTGGTATAATTTTAGTTGTGAATTACAATCCTGAGTCAAACTTTTCTTCATTTTAAGAATTGCCATTTGGGAAAATGAAATTTGACCTAATAGTGCAACAGTTTGCTCTTGTAGTATATGCTTCTGATCCAAAAAGTCTTCCACTTTGGTATATAGCGCTTGAGATATTGTATACAACTTACTAACAGTTGATTTATGTTTCGAACTGATCGTATTAGTCGCAATATCATGTAATTCCTCCTCAGATAAGTCCTCTATCTTCTGATCTAACAATTCCCTAATCTCCAATTTGATTTCATCTATTAATTCATTGAATTTATCCAGCATTTCGTCTTCTAATTTATAATTATCATTCAAAGGTAAAAAGTGATTTTCAACCTGCCGTATGTTGTCTAATATTATATCCCTTTCTTTAAAATTTGTGTCGATTTCCCTTTTAATCTTCAAAAGTTCAGAATTAACGTTTGTATCTAGTTCATTAACCAAGTTAAAATCAGAATACAATTTATTTTTATCCACGTACTGTTGCAAATTCCTTCCATTAAGAGCCTCTAGTTTGTTTAGAACATTATCATAATATGATGACCATTTCGAATCATTCTTCAAATGAGATAATTGATCTAAGAATGAAACATTCGAATTGTATAATTGTTCAATATCAAATGCATATTTTTTCAGATATTCGTTTGCCATAAATAGACATTTGACTATATTAGAAATATCCTCTGAAAAATCTATTATCATTTGTTCTAAATAATGAACATCAATCTCTAAAGCACTCAACCAACCCATATTTGTAATGAGTACGGAAGTAACATTATGGTATGACTTGGAATCCACTTTTTTGAAATTCGTATCTATTAGGGGAGACGGCACAGGTTTAATTAAGGATAATTCGGTGACAACTTTCCTTTCTGAGACTACAACTTCTTTAAGAATTGTTTGGGTCTTCTGTAACGTTTCACTAATTAACTGCCCTTCTATGGTATTTTTTGTATTTATTTTTTTTGTTTTATCATTCTCTTTTATTTGACTAGGTTCATTAACTAAGGAAAATAACCGCCGATCAAATACATAAAATTCTTTCTGTAAAAATGATGAAGTTAAACTATCATTAGTATTGTCAGAGACAATATTGAAATCTAAATTATTACTGTTAAATGATAAATAACTTTCAAAAACAGATTGTTTCAATTTTGTACCATAAGGTAACAGAATCAAAATTTGTTCGATGGGTATACCCCATTTAATCTTTATAAAACTTTTTAGATCATTGTATGTGGTGAAATATCTGATATTTGTTACTATCACCTTTCCTGATATTGCATTAATTATCCTTGTATCTTCAGACATATGGTTGTGTTTATCTGTAACTGTCTAATCTTTTAATTTCTTATGATTCCATTTAGTTCGTGTAAATTATTATTATGATTTAGATATTCAGTAGATCTGTTCCACCTAACTAAAATAATACGATATGGTATAGTTGGAAGATATTTGCTTATTTGGGTATTTCTTATCACAGAAAGATAACGATGTTTATAAATTTATGTATTTACAACTGATTTGAAGATGAGGCCCTTTATTTAAGTAATGGAACTATCTGATTAAAAAGGGTGTGTAAGAAAATGTTGCCAAGTGCACCGCGCACAGATATCCGTACTTTGTTTTTACAGGAACTGATACCGTCCCTTTCCCATCTTGTTGTCTCACGTAAGCTGAAAATGTTTTTGACATTTATGCAAAGACATGGCAAATTAAAAAGACTGTGAATATGCTGGTGGATGATTGGAATATACCTAATTATTAGAGTCGTTACTGAAAACACTATAACTTGACAAAGATCCCAACAGTAAATCTCAAATTTTCTTTTAATACTCTTCGCGTTACAAATGGCTATTATTTACAAGCAGCTGGATATTAATAATACAAGATATTTTGATCGTCTAAAGGAGTTGATAGATGCAGATCTATCTGAACCATATTCCATCTATGTCTACAGATATTTCCTTAATCAATGGCCTCAATTAGCTTATCTAGCATTTGCAGATGATGATTCTGAATCTTTACCAATTGGCTGCATCATTTGTAAGAATGAAATACATAGAAGTTCAAGAATGAGAGGTTACATTGGTATGCTTGCAGTTCAAAAAGAATTCCGTGGACAGGGGATCGCTAAAAAGTTGGTAGAGAAGGCCATCGTTACAATGATTGACAATGGGTGTGATGAAATTATGCTAGAGACAGAAGTTGAAAATTTGGCTGCTTTAAACCTGTATGAAGGTATGGGGTTTATTAGAATGAAGAGAATGTTTAGATATTATTTGAATGAAGGTGATGCATTTAAATTAATTTTACCAATTACAGCTAGAAGTAGTATACGATCAACATTTTTAATGAATCAGGACCCAATTGCCGAAACACAGGATATATCCAAATTAATAGTATGAGAAGTTTGTTGTCGTCTGATTATTATACTGTAATAATCATGGAAATTCCTGTTTCTATATATTATTCGTTGTGCGTTATAAACCTGTTTGTCCATTATTGCTAAAGGCAGTCGGTACGAACTGATCCACATAAATACGTATTATTTGAAACGGAATAGAAAGATATTATAAGAACATCAATAGTCGATTGGGGTAGTATTTCCGTGTATATATATCCTGTAATACGTCTATTACGAACTACTCGTAGTTTCGTGTGTTGTTGTTTTTTTCGTTTTGCAAAACACACCATAGAACCTTTGGAGTGACACATCTTCAAATAAACGTCACAAAATATTTATTGACATTTAGAATCTATATAAGAATAAATACACATATAGTTATATTTGAAATTGTATGAATTGGTGATATTTTCAAAATATAGATTGGTGCAACTCTTTATCACCTTTATCACATAAATATCCCAAGATATAAATCAAAAATGACAGTTTCTCTGCCATTACATAACAATAACAATCTTTTAAATCAAAATATATATACAGGTGACAGTGGTAATTGTCATAACAAGAAAATTAAGTCTGGAAAGTCTTCAAATGGAAATGCGTTATCTGCTACTGTAAGGAATGTTTACATTAATGGTTCGACACAATTTTCGTTACCAGCAAAATATGCTGCTATCCAGATACTAGGCAAAGGTTCTTACGGTACTGTTTGTTCAGCAAGAGACGTTACCGCAATGACTACCCAGAGTAATAGAGAACCGTTACTCGCAATTAAGAAGATTACAAATATCATGAACAGAGAAATCCTTTTGAAACGAGCCATCCGTGAGATGAAATTTATGACATTCTTTCAGGGTCATAAAAATATTGTAAATCTAATAGACGTAGAAATTATATTAGAAAAGCCATACGATGGATTATACTGTTACCAAGAATTGATAGATTATGATTTAGCAAAGGTTATTCATTCTTCTGTTCAATTGACAGAATTTCATATTAGATATTTCACGTATCAAATTTTATGTGGTTTGAAATATATTCATAGTGCAGGTGTAATTCACAGAGACTTAAAACCAGGTAATATTCTATGTACTGTAAATGGAAGTTTAAAGATCTGTGATTTCGGATTAGCTAGAGGAATTGAACAGATTGAAGTTACAAAATTTCAGCAGCAGGATATCACAAACTATGTAGCCACTAGATGGTATCGAGCACCAGAAATAATTCTTTCGAGGAAACCTTATGATAAATCAATTGACATGTGGGCTGTAGGTTGTATACTAGGTGAATTTTATAATCGAAAGCCTCTGTTCATGGGGAATGATTCTATGCACCAGATTTATCAAATTATTAAAATTTTAGGGTATCCTCCTAATCAGTTACTAGTCGATTATGGATCTGTAAAGGCCTGGAATCTAATAAACAATAATTCATTTACCACTACAGAGAAGAAAGATTGGGTTACTATCCTCCCTGGAGTTTCAGCAGATGCTATCAATTTAATTGATCAGCTCTTATGTTGGGAACCAGATAAACGTATTTCAGTCATTGAAGCTCTAGATCATAGATTCGTATATAGTGTCAGGCGTAATAATGATGAACCAAGTTGTCCTCATGGTATTTTTGACTTCGAATATGAGTCCCGTTTGAAATCGATGACAGCACTTAAAGAATATTTAATAAATGAAGTATCTATATTTAAGGCCAACCGTAAATAATAAATAGAACATATATCTTACTATTCTTCCAAACTTCACCGCATATACTTAATGAAACTGATGGTCCTCTTCACGTTGCTATTGGAATCTAGATTGTCATGCTAAGGTTGTTTTTTTTTGTTTCTGATCTTGAGATTGTAGTTCATGAACCTAAACGCCCTTGTTATAGGAGTAGCCTTCGTCCATCGCGATATTTTTTGTGTTTCGGTAACAATTCAGTATGGGTGATACTGTTAGTAAACAGCCTTGATCGGCAAAAGGTTCATCGAGCAATAGTTATAAAAGAAAGATATATCGATTTGGCTACTTGTTCATTAATTGCACTTGATAGCAATCAAATCTACGCCAGTTGTGATACCTTATTACTGAGAATTGCTTATTGGAAACGTGTATATAAATACATTAACTGTTAGGAATAATCAAACATGAGTAATTTGAATATTTCAGAAACTAAGGGGAGAAGACGTGCATTATCGATCAACAGCATTGATCCAGACCATCAACATGCTATGGACAACTCCCTAGATAATTTACAAGAAGACTTGTCGTTGATTAATCTTCAATGGAATAAAGTCATAACCGAACAATCTAATCCTTTAGAATTAGCCTTGGCATTTTTAGATGATACGTCAGTTGGTTTAAGTCATAGATATAATGAATTTACTCAATTACGAGAAAGAATAGGGTCACATTTGAAATCTGTAGTTGGTGAACATAGTCAGGCATTTAACGCCAACGTTGCGTCGTATAGTAAAACTGTATCAGCTTTAACTGATGCCCAAGAAAATGCAAGCCAGATTAAAAAAGATCTTAATGAGTCTAATGAAAAGATTACATCGAAGAAGGAATCGTTGATGGAATTGAATAATGAAAGTTTAGAATTAACCAATTCTATCGAATCTCTTTCATATATCGAGGAATTACTACAAATCCCGGAACGTATCGAGGAAAATATGAGAAGGGAAGATTTTAAAGAAGTACAAAAATTACTGGAGAGAGGTTTTACTCTGAGTAATATGAATTCTATAAAAGCTATAAAGCAACTGAGACCTATCCATCAACAATTAGAAATGCAAGAACATGTTTTATTCCAAAACACAATTGATCAAAT
This sequence comes from Kazachstania sp. M6911, assembly GCA_037040125.1. NCBI lineage: Eukaryota > Fungi > Ascomycota > Saccharomycetes > Saccharomycetales > Saccharomycetaceae > Kazachstania > Kazachstania sp. M6911. The sequence continues at coordinate 56,613 of JAXQGP010000019.1, forward strand.
CGAAGATATTGTTTATACAAGAAAGGGGAGTTTATCATTGGATACTAATATCCTTGAAACTATTAGTATTTCTCAGAACGGTTTCACTAGTTTGGAAAATTATCTATACAATATTGTCAACATTGATCTAATGAAACAATCCACAGATTTGAATCAAAATCTATTAACATTTATCAAGAATGTAAAATTACCAGGATTTTTCCAAACAGTAGCAACAGTAAATTCCTCAAGTAACTCTGATTACGCACAATTATTTGCACTATTGAATTTATTGAAAGATATTAATAAATTGCCACTAGCATTGAATATTTTGGTGGACAGGGCAAATAATGAAATCCATAATACTATGATAAAGGCTACAGAAGTCGTACGTTCTAAACATCCTACATTGTTAAAAATGGTCAAGAGTGTATCAAATGAAAACAGTTTTGGGCTTTCCATTAAAAACTTACTTTCTTTGATTATGAGAGAATGTTTCTGGGAGATTTTTCTGAAATATTTGTTAGTCATTCAAAGGCACAGAGCTATCTACGAAATTGTAAATGTTCTCCAAACTACTTCCAAAACCTCTACCCATAAAAATTTATATAAATTCGACTTGATTTGGAACAAGTTATTGCATGAGATTGAACAACTGATGACGAAATACATATACAACCCATTACTAATCTTAGGTGGAGATGTTCATAGAGCAGGTAGAAATGCTCCGGTATTACCAAAGAGAAAAGGCCAGAAATTATTTACTTTACAAAATAATGTGGGTGATGAAACTGATGCGAAGGAGCATGTTGCTGATTTGAAAGCACTTCTTAAGGATATATTCGTAGGATTCAGTGTTCCGCCAAATACTAAATTAGATTCTATATATATTGAAGATGAATCATTTGAAGAAGAGGAACCATTAATTCCTCCATCAGTGTTCAATATGAAGGTGTTGTTAGAACCATTTTTATTATTTGTTCAAGCATCTTCTGAGTTGTTACCTGTTGAGGTTTCTCAGAAATCAACACCTTCGCTTACTTTTTTTTCTAGCTATATGGAGAAGACGTTCTATCCAAGGATTCGTGTTACAATAGATTATATTTTTTCATCTGATGTAGAAAGTTTGAATCCTTACACCTTAGAGAATATAGATGAAAACCGAAATATATTTAAATCTGCACAGGATTTCCAAATTTTCTTCTATCATATGTTATATGTGTTAAACTCATCAAGCAGTTTTAGACCTCAAATGGTAAAGATCATTTTACATACACTTGAGAAATTCTTATCGTATTACAAGCAGATCTTTGATTCTATCATTGGATCTTCAGTAAGCGAAAGAAATAACAGGCTAACGACAGCCTGGTTTAATGATGATAATTTGAAGGAATATGAGACTCACATTATAAATGGGAATGCTCCAGATTATATGAAAGAATCGAAAGAATTATTTACTTTCTGTCCAAAGTTTTACGAAAAGGGCAAGGATATTGGTAAAGATGCTACTCTGAATAGTTTGACTTTAGATACTGTTATCTTTTTCACCAGCACAATTTATTGGATATTGACCTGGTTACCGACTTTAAAAAGTGTCATCGATGTATCGGATAGTAAAGAAATTGTATCATTAATGAACGCAGATGAACTGAGATCATACTGGTCTTTCTTTGAATACATGGATGTTGAAAATTCTGACAAAAGAATGTCATTGAGAATATTGTTAGACAATGAAAATGCAGATAAATTTGATTCCATTATTTCAGGATTCGAAGATATAAAAATGAATTTGATGACACTACTGAGATTTGATATCAGAGCAAAGACAATATTTAATATTGGGAAATTTTTCCAAGAAACACCTTCATGGGATTTAGAAGTTGGTAGTATCGAACTTTACCATTCTATTAGTACTTTGATATCACAATACAGAACTCTAGAAAATAAAATTAAACAACAATTATCGAGTGAAAGAAAAGATACAATTTTTGCTGGTATTGACGCTGTGAGTAATGATGCATTTATAACTGGTGCAAATTCAATAAGAGTAATTAACGATAATGGTATTAAGAAGATTCTAAGAAACGTTACTTTATTACAACACACAATTAGAAACTTATATGATAAGCCATCGGATATCTCGATGGGAAATACTGTCGCATTTTACAGTAATATTTCTGAGACTGAAAATGTGCTATTACAAAAGGTAAATGATAATCAACTTTCATTTTTGACAAAGGATGATATTAAAACAATTTTAAGATTGAAATTTAGTGAAGAACTAGAAGGCCATACAAGAAATCAAAATAATATGCCTCAAAGAACTGTTTCCAAACCTGTTAACAGAAGATACGCTGAAGCGTTAAAAAAGATAGATGCTCTAGATATATAAGTAAATTGCTCATTCGGTTGAATATATTGTCTAAATAATAGAATGTATATAATGAATCCAAAATAATTGATGAATATTAGAAATGGGATGTTTAACTTTACATTATCCTGCAGGTTGGTATATAATTTATAATCTGTTTATCTCTTTGAAAGACTGTGAGCAACGGGAGTTGTTCAGTCAAGACCCGAAAATTCTATACGCACTAAAAAAACTAAATGATTTCCCTGAAATAAAACACTTCATCAAGAACAATTGTAATAAAGGCACATTTTACTAGATAAAGTTGGTAACAAGGATATAAACTACCTCAAAGGATTTATTTTATTTATCAAGCTTCTGTGAGTTTTAATTAACAAACAGGAACTAAACACATATCGTAATTATAGTTGACAAATCAATATGGATGCTATTGCTGATCCAAACTTCAAACATCAAGGAACTAAATTAAACGCTGTTGAGGAATTTCCATCTTTATTGACGGTAGTCATTGATATAACACCGCATTTATGGACTGAATTCGATGAAAAAAATGGGAAGAAAGGTAATATTTTAGATGTTCTGAAAGCTCTAATCGTTTTCTTAAACGCACATCTCGCATTTAACATATCAAATCAAGTAGCAGTTATTGCTGCTCATTCACAAGGTATTAAATACCTGTATCCAAAGAGTGGTAGTAATTCAGATAAACCTGGTTCAGATGGTGATGAACAAAGCACAGACAAATTTATTATCAGCAAGAATATGTATAGAAGATTTAGAAATGTCGATGAAACGTTGGTAGAAGAACTTTACACACTATTTAAAGAAGAAGAAGAAAATGTTGGAAAGATTACTCAGAAAAGTACTTTAGCTGGTGGTATGTCAGCTGCATTGGCATATACAGATCGTATAACGAGAGAAATGGAAAGTATGTCTCTAAAATCTCGTATCATGGTGATAACTTGTGGTAGTGAAAAAAATAACAGAGAGGAAATATTCCAATATATCCCAATTATGAATTGTATATTCTCAGCTACTAAAATTAAATGTCCAATTGATGTTGTGAAGGTCGGAGGTTCTAAAGAGAGTACATTTTTACAACAAACAACCGATGCAACAAACGGTATTTATTTGCATGTTACATCTACAGACGGTTTATTACAGTATTTTTCTATTGCGATGTTTATTGATCCATCATTACGTCAAATTATTGTGAAACCTAATAAGGGTTCTGTTGATTTCAGAACGTCTTGTTATGTCACAGGGAGAGTAGTTGCTGTCGGTTACATTTGTTCCGTCTGTCTGTGTGTTCTATCTATAATACCTCCTGGTAACAAATGTCCCGCATGTGATTCAGAATTTGATGAGCGTGTGACTGCTAAATTAAAGAAGAAGCCTGTTGTTCCAAGATTGGCAAAAAAGAAGAGCTCAGGTCATATATCCAAGTAGGTATCACTTTCATCAATTGAGGATGTCACCCATTGGAGTATTATAGGTGAACATCAGAACTATGCATATAAATATATAATTAAAAAAATCATCTATAATAGACAAATTTTAAATAAGTACATGATTAAAATTATTGGATTATTGAATAATGGATGGCATTTTGTTCTATTCTTTGAGGCGACGTTCTCGATGTCATAAATTTAAAGTTCACTACAGCGATGAGCTTTTTACACTGCAGAATTTGGGAAGAAAAATATATCAACAATGGAAACAACATCGAACAAATATATCTATGTGAACATCCAACATTTTAACAAACTGTAACGATAAGATTGAACTAGGTTATTCAATAGCCATCGAGATATGAAAGAAAAGAATACAGCTGCTTCGATAGACCCAATTTTTGGTCAAACACCTGCCTTCGGACTAAATGATGAAGCTGTCAACCCATTAGTGATTAAGTATCTTAAAAATGTTAGACAAGAAGCATTGGCTACTAATATAACGAATTATAGACCAGTACAAAATACTGAAGAAATACAGTACTCTGCCAGTATATACGACGATGATGGGGATGACAGTATTCTTGAATATTGGGTACCAAAAATTGATACCCGAAATGGATATGCAACGGAACAGGCAAATAACCTTCAAAATATTGGAATCGATGATCTAGTTATAGCACCAATAGACTCTTCTGATGCAATTTCTAACGAACAGGTACAATCGAAGGCAGAACTAGCATTGCGACTTACTATTTTCAACAAGAATGCGGATATGTGGATCAAGTGGTTCCAAGATTCAAAGTCAAAAATACTACAAGAGGCATTCACTACTCAGGAATACGACGACGATACATTAAACTTATTATTATATTATCTGAAAGAATATTTGAAACAATCTAAAACGGGTAATAAAGGTATTGAAGGTCACCTACAAAAATTATTGAAAAATCATAGCGTCAGTGATGAAATATTATCTCAGAATGAATGGACAATTGATGAAGAATGGGTTATTCCAACGTTATCTCGATTAAGATCAGTGAGAATTCGTGATATTAACGATATAAAGGCTTGTCTGAAAGGTGTATTCAGCAAACAGAAACCGAAAAATTATGAGCAATGGACTAAATATATTAGAGAGAACGAACCTATCGGTTCAATGTTTACTACAATGTTAAAACAAGATGATATATGGATTATTCTAAAATTTATGAAACAGAACTGGTTAAAAGTTTTCATGAAGAAACCAGAACAATCTAGCAGGACTTCTATGTGGCTTCTTTATTCATTCTTTTACCTTTCGGAGAATTTGAATTCTACTCAGATTAGTACATTACGTGATTTTGCAAAACGTTGTCAAAGTCTTTATTTAGAAAAGTTTGTAGAGAACTACTCAGACGATGATCCGGAGCAACAGAAGTATTTTAAACAATTGTCCATTACATTACCTAGTGAAATGAAAGTATTGGGTATCAAGCACCCACAGGAACCTGTAACAATACTAGAATTGGTATTAGCAGTTGTTGCTCAGACGTTTGGTCAAAAGGACTTGATTACTTGGTAGAGATAAATATAGATTGACAGTACTAATTAAGATCTAGGTATATTGCATTATTGATACTGAATGTTATAGGTGACTATTAAATTAAGGGAACTTGTATAACTCCAGTATGATTTATCCAATAGACTAATAAGTTTCTTTAAAAGGAGTTTTCTTGTATTCATTATCAACATGCATATTAAACTGAAACATACGGAGTTAAATCCTGAAGTATCCGGATATCTATGCATGGATAATGAGTGATGCTAAAGAGTAGGACTCGAACGTCATTTATTGTTCATCATCAGAGCTGAAACAATGGCAAGAGTCAAAAACCTCTTATAAGAGATCTCCCAAACTGTACGAGCGGAGATGCGGCGTCAGCTAAAATGCGTGCGATGACTTTGAAAAATTTCGTCAAGATTTCTTCATCCATGGAACAATTGATAACAAGATTATCAATCTGAAGATCAAATAAGATAATCTTGATACGTATAGTTATAATATTTTTATATATAAGAGTAATATGAAATCTCATCTATATTATCTATAGTCGATATTACACCCTTGAGTATTACCGAATCTGGTTGACTAGATTTTTGCTGCATTTACACGAACTCTCTGGAAATTTACCTATTTCATATAAAACAAGAGTCTAATTTTAAGATCTAAAACATGTCTGAAGAATTCCCAACCCCACAATTGATCGATGATTTGGATATCCAGCCACAAAAGGATAATACCAGAGTTTTAAAGGATTTATTAGCTGGTACTGCTGGTGGTATCGCTCAGGTGTTAGTAGGTCAACCTTTTGATACAACCAAAGTTCGTTTACAAACAGCTACAACCAAGACTTCTGCCATTGATGTAGTTAAAAATCTATTGAAGAATGAGGGTCCAAGGGGCTTCTATAAAGGTACATTGACACCATTGATCGGTGTAGGTGCCTGTGTTTCAATTCAATTTGGTGTTAATGAAGCTATGAAAAGATTTTTCCATGGTATGAATGATAATCCAAAGAGTTCAATTCTATCATTACCACAATATTATATGTGTGGTTTAGCTGGTGGTTTAAGTAATTCATTCCTTGCAGCACCAATTGAACATGTTAGAATTAGATTACAAACACAAACATCATCAGGTCCAAATGCTGAATTCAAAGGTCCATTAGATTGTATTAAGAAACTAAGAGCTCAAAAGGGTTTAATGAGAGGTTTAAATGCTACTTTATTAAGAGAAGGTCATGGTTGTGGTACGTATTTCTTAGTCTACGAAGCTTTAGTTGCTAATGAAATTAATAAAGGTACTAAGAGAACAGATATTGCTACATGGAAACTTTGTACATTTGGTGCTTTATCAGGTACCACATTATGGATTATGGTTTATCCAATTGATGTTATTAAGTCAGTGATGCAAACCGATAGTCTAACCAAACCAAAATATGGTAAATCGGTTTTCACTGTAGGAAAACAATTATATGCCAAGAATGGTATGGCTGCATTCTTAAAGGGTTTCGGACCAACTATCATAAGGGCTGCACCAGCTAACGGTGCTACATTCGCTACATTCGAAATTATGATGAGACTATTGGGTTAAACAATTAACTCTTTATACATACTGCATAATATATAATTTGTATTAACTCGCTTCTACAGAATAAAAGAACTAAGGTACTATGGAAGAGTTTTCGTCATCGATTTATTTATATTAATGTGTTATTTTTTCTACATAATGTCAGATATTATACATGCATGAAAAGATGCTGAGCATGGAATAATATCCATTTTTATTCTAGTCTTCTTAATAAATATTCGACCTCAACTTCTTTAGTTAATGGAATGACAAGTTCTTTGTAAATTTTAACTAAATATTCTGGAGTAATTTTTCTTTGACTTTCTTTATTTGTTGGATCTACACCGTAAACTTCTGCCTTTGTAGTTAATCTTTGTAAAATTTTCTCTTCAACAGCAGAATTTGTAATATGTTTCATAATACTTTCAACATCTCTTTCCTTAATTAATTTTGTGTATAATTCTTCATCAGATCTGAATTTAGCTTCTGCGACAAATTTACCAAAATGAATTCTTCTACTTAGACTTTGTAAACATTGTATATCAGTCATTGCAACAGACCCATAGTTATTTGCATCATCACCTTCATATTTTGAGATTAATGGAACAATTTCACTAATGTAAACATTCTTTATCTTGTTATTATAATTGACATTTTCAGCATTTGGAGCTAGTAATGTAGGATAGTTAATACTTGGTAGAATTGAATCCAAGATCTTATCTGGGAAGAAAGGTGTCTCATCAGGTGATTCAAATCTTCTTAATTGTGATTCTGTGATTTCAAGATGCATTAATGCCCAATCTAAGAAAGAACCATTGAAATCATCTAATGGTAATTTCTCATTATTCTCTATGTATACATTACCATTGGTTGGGAAATGAGATCTTTCGATAAATTGGAAGATAATAGAGTCTTCCATCTTAACTAGTTCATTTCTGATATTTTCTAATTTGAATACAGTTTCTGGTTTAGTAAAGTCCATAGTGCGTGTGTGTTTGTTGTATAGCAATCGATTGTTGTGAAGTTAATTGTATGTATGCAAACAATTAAGACAAGACATAAATGTGACTGTTAATATAATTACAGATTTGGTCTCATTTATATTTGTTAGTTCAATGTTGATTATCTCAAGATTGTGAAAATCTCAATACAATCACATAATGACGCATCGATCATATTTTGATTGAACAAAAAATTTCGAAGTGTTCTGCCGGTCCGTATCAAATCGCGTTCTGGAAACCTTTTGTGTGCCGAGAATGATTCAGATAAAAGATGATAGTCAGTTTTTGAGATAGGATATTGAATAACTGTTAATTTTAGTCATTTTATTAAGAATATATAGATATATATATATATGTATATGTATTAAAAATATTGTGGTAGGATCAAAAAACTGGATAGCCCTACTACATCTAGTAAAAAAGGAATATTATTTCATTAAAATCTATTATTTATTATTGGTTCATTGCTGTGTTGCTTCTTGTTTGTCTGTGTTTTGTAATTCTGGTTCTATTGTAGCTATTACAGTATTGTCTATTGTAGTTTCTTTGAGATTTTTATCCTTTTTGAATAATTGTCCTGTATCTGGATCTGATATTGTATTAATTAAAGTTTCATTATTTTTAGCTTCTCTATCTAATTCTTCAGATGTTGTGTAAAGACCCCAAGATCTAAACCAAAGAAATCTTTTAATTCTTGATAATTTATCATCATCTAAACCATAATTTTGATACGATCTAAATAAACCCTTTTCTACATCATCTTCAGTAATACCATAACCGACTCTACCAACTAAAGAATTTTCAACTTTAGTTAATACAACACTTCCTTCTATACAAACTAGCATACCAATTGCCCAATAAATAACATATTTCTGTTGTTCAAAATCTTTCTCATTTTGATCTTGTCTACTTCTATTAAATTCATGCATTTCTTCCCAAGTCCCCGCATGCCAATACCTTGAAGCATCATCTGAATTAAAATTTTTAGATTGATATAAATCATTTAAATTATCCATGGTTGATGGCCCACCATGAGACCAATTTGATCTATTTAAATCATATAATCGTTTCTTATTTGAATTAGTTAAAATATTATAAGCTTGAGAAATCATTTTAAATCTATTAATCTTTTCATCAACAGATAAAATTTGTCCCTTTCTTGTTGCGTCAATAATATCTCTTGTTATTGAAAGATCCGGATGATATAATTTAACATAAATATGATATTTTTTCTTTAAATCATTTAATTCTTTCTTCGATAAATGATTACCTAATTGTGAATTGATACCAAATATTTCATATGGTGATGGATATTGAACTATTGGCCATTGTGCATCCTTTAATGGTTCTTGTCTCTTTGAAATATCTGATGAAGTATCATTATTAATTATTTGTGCATAATATCGTTTGATTACTGGACTCGTATATTTTAAAATTAGATTAGATTTCCTTATATATTGTCCTGGAATATTTTTAAAAGTTATCATTGTTTGTTGTTGTAAGTTGTAGTTATGCGTTTTCTTATGTCATAAATAGTAATATTATCTGATTGATAATACAACTACATAACTATGAAATGTTATATAAATAGTTAAAACTAATCTCGTATAATATTGATGTATATCTTATCCTTAACAAATACCTTGTGAAGACTGGATACACTTAACAACTTATGATCATTCCAGCCAGTCAACCGTTATTATTGTTTTGTATTCACTGGGAACAACGGAAACTGGAACGGTATATCATGATACGTAGATAAATACTGAGCAAGAATGAGCATATTTCTTTGTTTATTTTGTACACAGAGACGGACGCACATCTGGGATTTCCAAGGGCCAACTGAAATATCTTATCGGACGAAAACTGAAAGAAAGGAGAGAACAACCGCAGACAGACAGACAGACAAACGAGCAGGCTGGCAATTCATTCAAACTCCGATGTGAAGTGACAGTAATTGGAAAAGTGACACTACCTTATTATTTGGTTTGGTAAATAGTATATGGTAATTGTGTAGCAAAGTAGTGAGGCTAGGGATGTTAAATGTAGATAATTCAATGGTATGTATTTAATTATCCATGAATACATTATATATTTGTACACTATTAATGTGGTCAGTCACGGTTGTATATATATTCGGGATGAAATAATACAGTAAATAAATAGCAATTAACAGGATTGTTGTATACGTGAGGTAATATATACATTTAACAATGTCGTCAAAAAATGGTATTCAGAAGTACAATACAACTTTTTTTAATTAACTTTTTGAGGTCTAGTTAAGTAATACTCTATGGTCGATGTGCAAAAAAAAATTTTAAGGATTTAACTAAGAAACAGCACGTCGCCTTAGTACGCATTATTTAGTTTAAAACATTATAAATGATGGAACACTTTAAACTAACGATCAAGCCTCCCAGAGCTAAACAAAACAAACTAAAATAAATACTAATACCTACAGATGTTCGTAAAAGACATATCAACCGCGTAAGTACTCTAAAATATACAAAATATGTCAAACTAATCAAAAAAAAAAAAAAAAAAACGTTAGGTCACGTGACTACCTGCCCAAAACCAAAAAAAAATGGACGAGTTGGGAATCGAACCCAAGACCTCTCCCATGCTAAGGGAGCGCGCTACCAACTACGCCACAC
>JAXQGP010000020.1:0-56167 GCA_037040125.1 Kazachstania sp. M6911
AGATCTGAAACTTTTGCAATTCTCTCCATTTAGTAGTAGATCTACCGAAGACGAATTGTTTCTCAATAATTTCAATGAAATCATCAATATCTTTAGATTCTAGCTTTTGGATATTAGCAGTTTTTGCGATAAACCTTTCTCTAGCTTAACCCTCAAGACTACTAGTCATGACCTCAAGGGGGGAATTGTTAAGTCTCTTTTCACGTTTTACCACGAACTTAACAGCATTCTTCCAAGCATCAAAGGTGGCTTGATTTTCTTTGTCTCCTTTGAATGGTTGAATTTGATCTCTAAGAGCTTTCCAATCTTCAGTTCTAGGTTTCCCTTTCTCAGCAGCTTCTTTAGCTTGTTTCATGACCAGAGCTCTTAGATATGCCATCTCTTCCTACATCTTATCCATTTCAGCAGACTCAGTAGAAGTAGTTGGAATCTGCTGAAATGGACAAAATGAAGGAGGAAATGGCAGAGAAGAAAACAGTAATTGGATTAGTTTTTTTTCAGTGGAAGTATTATCTTTCATAGACATTTTAAAATTTAATTGTTGTAATAAATGTTTTTTTATAATAACTGATGTGTATTCAAATCAACTGGTGGCGCTACCAAATGTTAGTGACGTTTATGATAAGACAAAGAATGACCTAGTTGGTAATATTTAATAGAACAAACATGTTATAATTGAACGGATAAATATATTCAGAGCTTAGAATATGTTATAAAATGCCTGATAATTTTAAGTAAACTGAAAAATATATATCGAATAATTTGCTTTTTGATCATTCATAGTACATAGGATCTTAATATCGAGTCATCTCGATAAATATACAATATATACAAAAATAGACACACGTTTAAGTATTTAAAACGGTCATGAGATACCGATGTTTCAACTTACTAGTATGTATTATATAGTGCTGAATGTAGTTCGAACTATGCGTATTGGACATAAACCCAACAGTCGTTCAACTCTATATATTATAAACATTTAATACTAATGGAATAATTTTATTATATTATAATTATTTTTTATATACACATGTATATATCAATCTAAGTATATTGTTCTTATTACACAATATATCTAGATCTTATCGTTAAATAGATACATGATTGTATTGTTATGCGTTGTGACAAAAACCGGTCCCTCTTTTTAAACTAAAAGTTTATATAAACAAAAAATATCAATTGAATTATTAGATGTTTCTATTTAATGTTTCTTTTCGAAAGTAGCATTGACTGTACTGTATGCAACGATTAAGGTCATCATGACTAAACCAGATAAAATACAAATGGAGTTTAATTCAGTATCAGTGATCATTTTCTTTTTATGTGTCGGATTCTATTCCTTTACTTCTGTAATATAATTGAATTACTTAAATACTCTAAGAATGAAATTTGATATGTAGTATTACAACTACCTAATTATATATATATATATCAACTATATAAAAATCACGTAAATAAAAAAATACAGTTGTTCCCTTACGGGTTCGTGTCAACTTTTTGAAAAAGGCCACCTACGCGGAAATGAAAATATAATTAATGTATGTGAGCTCCGATGGATGGTTAGACAATTAGCAGACTACGTAATATGTCATCGCAAGTGACCATAATGAGCACAGTGAGATAATAAGTATATTTAATTGTAGATCTAGATACTCTCTGAGACATATATGCCGGATAGCTGTATTTAATTATTCAAAGATTCGTGAGAATAAGTGATTTCAATCTTCTGAAGGTATGCTAATATAATGAAAAGAACTCCTCGTAGTATCGAAGAATGGTTATATTTTAAATTACTGGATAGTCCAGGATTCCATAGATTCGTAAGAAGAATATATAATAGAATCAATGGTATAAAAGCTTCTCCTGATATCAACTTCCAACCAAGGATTTCACCTTTATTATTCAAACCGACGAACTCTCAAAAATTCAAAGCGTTTAAAGTTCTATTCTTTGACGAATTTAGAAGCACATTTGGCTTCCGTAGAAAAAGTGACGACCTTTTGAACCGTAAATAAAATATAGATTTCCTATAATATTGATATTATTCTTCATATATTACATTATATTATTTAATTATTTAATCATTACATAAAAACGAACAGTACTGAAAACTAAGCGATCGAGTTCTCTCAAATATCACGATGCTTGTAATCATAGTTATCATATCGTACCTGAACTTTTCACCGTGCCACCTTAATCAGTGAATGTCTGACATGGATCCTTTATCCCATATTTCACTTCTATCATTGATAGAACTCACTGATCGTCTCCTTAGGAATCAATATATCCTTATTTGGTTTCTTGAATGACTTAATCTTAGCCATTGAAACGTCATCCTTCAAAGCAACAATGACCTTCTTGTTAGAACCAAATTCGAAGTTATCTTCAACAACATTAGAATCGTATCTTTTAACGGTGTACGGTCTTTCAACACCATTCAATATATTTTTAATTGACCAGGTAATGGCGAATGGACCAGTAGATGTCAAAATCGAATCTTCCATTTTACCAACACCTGTATTGAAATATGCTTTACTGAAAACAATAGATTTCTTCATATATGTCATCATATAGGATGCATGTTCAGGACTTATCTTTAAAATGTACGTCTTTGCATTTTCAGTAGCTGGGAAAGATTTTAAGAATGCAACTGAGCCTTGATTCTTACCAGTCTTGACAGTTAGATCCATTAACATTAGCATATTATCACAGGTGGCTAACAACCATCTACCATCAGCAGAGGTACAAATATGTTTGATAGCTTCACCTAAGGAAGGAATAGCTGTCTTTGCACGAATACCAAGACGATCATATAACTTAATATCACCCTTTTCAGAACCTACCGCAATGTAACCATTTTCTGTAGTGCCAATCGAACTGAAATTTAATTTAGTCTTATATTCCTTTGATTGATCCGTAACAATTTTATTTTCATTACCAATTCTTGGATCGATTTTGAAAATACCAGTTTGAGATAACCCAACAAATGTCTGTTCTGCCGTTAATTGATCGAATTTCTTAGTTGGACCATATTGTACTACCTCTTTATCACCGGTAGTCCATTCTTCAACAATGGAACCTCTGTTCAAATCCATCTTATATAATTTATTTTTGTTTAATGTATCCGATAAAATCATTGAGGTATCTTCCATATACATCATTGGAGTTAATGGTGTAAAAGAATCACCTTTCAAATTAGAAACATCTCTAATTGTTGTAACATATTCCAAATCATCATCTGTCTTGAAAACACCAATCTTATTATCACGAATAACATATGACCTGTTATTTCTTGAAGAAACAGTCAAGGATTGATTCCCATTGTTAGATTTTTTACCACTTAAGGTAGATCTATTAGAATCACCAAAACTGCTTGATGATGCAATAGTTGTAGAATGTTCATCCTCATCATCATCATCTTCACTAGAACTATCACTTTCAATTGCAGACTCTCTATGTCTATCATTCTTATCATCAATATGTAAGATTTCGTTCAATTGATCGGTTAAAGTTTCGGCTGGATCATTAATATATTCCTTTTCAATTGGTGGTACTTTATTCCAATCCTCTTTATTCAGGGACATCCAAACAGATTCTGTCCATTTAGCACGAAATTCTTTAAAATCTTGAACGTCATCAAATCGTAACTTATAAGATAGAGTAATATTTTCAAAAGTATAATTAAAGACAAATGATTTATCGGTAGTTTTGAATGTTGCATTGTTATTTGGTGAAATATCAGTCCCTAATCTATTTTCTTTCCCTTCTATTGATAACCAATAACTATATGAACCAACATCAATGATACTAACTTTAATCTTAGATTCCTGTTTTAAAAAGTTTTCAGCCATTGGATCAAACAGGTAAAGGTCTGCACTTAACAATAACATTTGTTTACCTGTTGGCGCAGTAGCAGGTGGAGATGGAGCTCTTTTAGGTTGGCCGACTTTCCTACCATTTTGTACAGACACTGTATCATTTGCATCCTGGAATTCTTCATTCTCAGAATCAAATTCATTAGCGTTGTTATATGATAGTTCTTCTCCCATTGGTGTATGACAAATCAGTTCAATTTCTTTTATATCTTCTTTGGAGGCACTTAACGATGGTCTCTGATATTTAGTTTCGTAGTAACAATAATAAATAGCTTCTAAGAAACGTTCAATATCCTTGTGTTGAACATCATGAGAAATTACAAATTGAACCTTTTCACCAGGTTCATCACCATTTAAATTTTTCCAAACGAATGCAACATCTCCCCTTTTCGTCCAAGTTTTCAAAAATTTTAAATTTTCTGAAAATGGAAAAATCCATTCTTCTTCTTTCTTCTTAGATTGAACAGATAATACACTTCTTGTATCATCTGAGAATTCTTCATCGTCGTCACCTAATGGAGAATCATTATCATCCGAAACCTTTTTAACAATTAAACTATACTGATATTTTCCAGCATCTCTAATCGATAACGACGCATCATTATAAATGCATTCAAGAGATGATCTAGGTGATTTCTTAGATCTTAATAAATCAAATTCACCTGATGGCAAAATTAATAAATCGGATTTATTCCCTTGATCCATAAATTTTTTAATCAAATTCATCGTATTGAAAATCCGCTGTTTTAAAACAGATATGAACCTTTTATATATCACTATATATATTAAATACTATTTAGAAATACGATGATCCGATAGTTGCTGTCGATATTTCTCTCTTAAATAAATTAACTTGACCTTAATAGTCAACTATGTCAACTGTACTTCACAAGCATCGGAATATGCAACACAGTTATTATGGGGTGTTAAGAAAAACCGGCTATGCATAATAAATGACTTCTTTGAACAACAGTTATTTTTCTATGGGAGGTTTCGCTGACGTAGAGAGTGATATTTATTTCGAATTTCTTAAACCCGCATAAGACCTAATTTTATGCATAATTTGAAAAGAAATATGTCAATCTGTAACAAGAACTTGTTCATTTAAAGTAGTTCAACTAAGATAAACCAACCTCTGACGGAATTCATCATATAGTTACTTTGTGTGCAATCGGACTACATACACGGGAAATCCATACCTCTTTGACATTCTGTTTAATAAGACTACTACTACCAAGCATCCATTAATTCGATAATTTCCAAACCATATGGTATCTATAACTTCATGCAAACAGCGAAATTTTTAAAGTTAAACATAGGAAGGCAATTCCATACACAATATCCAATATATTCAATAAATTCAAATAATAATGGTAAATCAGCAAAGGATGTAATTAAATTTCTAACAGGAAATACTGAAAAAGTTGGTAAAACTGTAAATCCCAAGGATAATAAAATACCATTATGGAGACAAAGAGATGAAACGATCAAAAAGAAAATCAATGGTGAACGATGGAATCCTACAAAGAAATTATCTAGAGAGAATATGGATAGTGTTAGATTGTTAAAGAAACAAATGCCACATTTAACTGCATCTGATTTAGGTACACATTTTAAAGTTTCACCAGATGCTATAAGAAGAATATTGAAGAGTAAATTTAGACAAACTGAAGAAGAAGCTGTCAAGATACAGAAAAGATGGGAAAGAAGAGGTGAGATGATTAAAGATTTACAAAAAAACAATAGCCTCAATGGAAAAAATGGAGAAGTTAACAACGAAATTATTATTCGTAAGAAACTGAAATTAACAATTAATTCATACAACAATTCAGTAGAAACCTCACAGTTTCAGAAACATAAGGGTCCAAAACGAAACAAGAAGAAGAGAAACAAAGTCATAGAGGATGAGATGAAATTTAAAAAACTAGCATTATTAAGTGAAATTGAGGATTAAAAATTCTCAAGCATGCATAATTTTACTTACATCATCAAATCTGTATATTTTGAAAAATAACAGATAACTTTCATATCATTATCATGTAAATATTATAATATATATATAAAATATATAAAGGTCAAATATACATTCATTATCTGCATTAGTTATTACGATTCCTATCGTATTTTCCCACTGACAAACCATCCTTTAATTTCACGGATTGATTTTATCAAATTGTCTGTTTCTTCAGAGAACTGTTCAGTATTAGATGCATTTTCAATATCTTGTACAACAAGTTTGGTATTTAATTGAAAATTTTCTAAATTTACTTTCGATCTGTTCATGTTGACACTGTTGAATGTATCTAAATCGTCATTTAATTCACGTAAACGATCTCTAATATTAAGCAAGACACTATTGTTGTTGTCTAATGTATCTGGTGTCCGGTCGTACTCTTCAGTTTCTTTCGTTTGTGTTGTATGATCAATATAATTACCTCTTTCATTGAAACCTAATATTTCTATTGGTGTACTTGTGATTTTCCTTTGTAAATAAACAACCAGTTTTCTAATGTTAATTAATGTAGTAGCACTAAGATCACATCTTTGTAGAAATTGTTTCGCTAGAATAGGCTTAATTACCAAAACCAATACAGCATATATAATAGAACTGATCATACCTACATTATTAAATAGATTTTTTATGAATATCAGCGTTGGATTTCTTACTCGACCCTTAACTATTTGAGATTCATTTGGCCATTCGATTAACTCCGAATACGTATTAGTCATTATTGGAAGTTCTTTATATGTATAGGGAATTTTAAATGTGTTATGTGGATAGTGGGGAATGTTCACAATATAAGAATTAATATATATCACCTCTAGTTAACTGTTCCATGTTTCATGTTTTTATGTTTCTCCATTTCACTGTGATCTGAATTTCTTTGTCTGTTGTATTGGTCTCCTCATCGGATCCCGGAAGGACAGGCGCAGTTCGCATCATAGTTAAGGTAAAACATTAGCAAATTTTATACTGTTATTCACATGAACTTATTAACTGACTGAGATAATGGATCTCTGAGTTAATTCTTCATTTAAATATCTCGTAATTATTTCAAAAATTTATGAAAGTTATTATGCATGTTGAAATATTTAATATATACTGCTATATACGTATTTCTAATATTACATTGATCATGATGATGATTATGCGTTCAGAGATATAGGAAAATTGTAGACGTTTTTGATCTTATCTCCCTTCTCCATGCTCTTGGATGATTTTTTATATTATTTTACTTCTTTGGAATATACAACTAATACAAACCATTGTCATATGGTTGGATGGTTGTTCATCGGATAAGAAAATTGATTTTGTTGATTATTCATTCCAGGTGGATGATTCTGTGGGGATTGCTGAAACCCCATATTACCATTATTACTATGGTTATTTTTATTATTAATATTATTACTATTGGTATTAATACCATGATCGTTAGGAATGTTACCCTGTGTCATATTGTTATTTTGTGTATAAGGTGCTTGAGCATTAGTATTTGGTATATGGTTTTGAGATCTAACTCTTGCCATATTTTCATTAATTGTAGCTTGGTACGCTTTGATATCTTGTGCCTTTTCATCGACAAAATTTTGTAAAGCGGTCAATGGACTTGATATATTATGCATTCTTTGATATATTCGAACAAATCTTAGATCTGACATTATTTCATTTATTTGGAGAGCTCTAACGATATCGTTATGAACACCAAGTGATGAAATATTTCTAAAGATATCAAAATTCGATCTTAATTTTGAAATTGTGGCAAATTTTTGTCTTACCTCACCTTCTGATGTACCTCGTCCGTTTGTTGCAGTTGCATGAAATTGCGAATTGTATGGATCATTTGGCGTTGAAGCTGCAGATAAGTCTATATCAAGATTTGAATTACTGATCTTTCTCTCTAAAGCATTCCATTCAATACCTGGAACGAAACTATGAACACCAAAATCCATCCATTCAATCTTGAACTCAGTGTTGAAAACACCTTTAAACTGAGAATAATGTGTCACGTAACTTCCATCTTTATAATGATATGTGAAGGATAATCTTAAACATGAAAAGAAAATCGTACCGTTACTTAATAATTGAGTGAAAATTTGATTTGGATACAATTCAAATTTAACAATATCTAAATATCTTGCTGATTGACATAATGCAGAAAACATTCTTTGAATATACACAAAATGTCTTACTGTATTATGCGAATTCTTAGATACATTGATAGTTGCAACCGGAGTAAACCATTTATCCGCTATAGCATCCCAGTAAGATTGATCTAGAATTCTTTCGACAGGAACGTTGGCACATTCGACCATTTCAAAAATCTTACATTTTGCCATATCAGCTAGATATTTTCTTAATGGGAATGGCATTATATTATACTGAAGATTTAATGCATTTGGTGTCTGTTCCTGTGTTTGGGGTATCCGTTGCTGTTGTGATTTTGGAGGCTGTTGTAATGGTACAGCTGCGCTAACTGGTTCATCATGAACCTGTTGAATACCAGATGCATTTAAGGATGTAGTTCTTCTAATATTAACATTTGAATTCTTATCCAATGCTTCTGCAACATTTCTATTATTTAGACTAGAATTCCTTCCTCCATTTTGATTAGGTGTTGTATTTTTCCTAACTCTTAATGATGTACTTCTACCTTTCATTTGTCTCTCGTTAAAGTCATTCATTTCGTTGTTATTTCTAATATTTTCTAATGACGAGTTGGCCCGTCTAGCGATTGAATAACCATACATATTTGGCATCTTAAATGTATTATCGTTAGGTGAACCATTAAATGACGGATTTATTGTAACATCTTGTTGATAAGGAATGTTTTGTTGTTGTGCCGGAATCGGTTGTTGTTGCGATATATTCGACATATGATTTGCGTATTGCTCATTAATATTATTTGGATCTATATTCATAGAATTACTGTTATTACTATTATTTTGATTTTCCATTTTTGTATGCATCATATCCTGTTGATACTTCATATTTTTGGACATGATTACCGGAGTTTCTATAATATAATGAATGTGAAATCTTTCTTATACAAATTTGTAATTTTGTGTCTTTTTTTATTCTTCAAATAGGAATATAATTAAATATGATTAACTGCTATGATATGAATATTTCAGAAAATTTTAAGGTTGGGAATATTTACTTATTTTCGAAATTCAATCCACAATGGTGTAATATTTTTTTTTTTAAATTTAATTATTTTATGGTAAATCTTTCTTTATCAAAGTTATCTTTACTTTCAAAAGGTTATAGTTTCATAATAATTCAATACCCTTTATTTGATAAACTTCTTCTTATTAAATGTCTCTTAATTCCGTTATTGTGTATCTCGAATGATCACGAACCCCGAATTAGCCAGGCGAAAAAAAAAAGTAATAATTTTAAGAAACCTGATATTATTACCAAATCAACTTCTTACCTATACACAGACACTAACGATATATATATATAAATTTCAAGATTTATGTGACTTAGATACAAAATATACATTTCTATGATATGTGCTTGTTTTTTTTTTCATCAAATTATAATTTCCAATTGATTAACTCCTTCTTTAAAAACTGCAAATATTGTTTTTCTTCTATGAGATTACTTTTTCCAATTTGTTGCTGTCATTATTCCTTCTTGATTTTCTCTTCGAGGAAAAAATTATGAAAGAATCGAGGGTACATGCATCATAATTACTTTTATTTTTTATTTTAATTTTGGATTCATGTTACTGCGCCGATTTAACTGTTATGATTAGGGCTACAGGAAAATTACCAATAATTGAGGGTTCAATAAGTTTGTTCGATAAATATTCTCAAGGACTATAAAGTCGACGAAGAACATGTTTGATTTCGTTATTGAAAGAAACAACTCAGTAAATAAAATTATGTAAATTATTACCATAGATATGCTGGAGGGAAATTTGCAATTTGAAATTGTGCAATGAAATGGCTGTAGAAGTGTCAGGTTGTAAGAACAGATACTCATTTGTGGCCTCTATGCACATTTGCTACGTACAACTGTGTGATAATTGACAAACAGTCAGAGACACATTAAAATCGAACACAGAAAGAATTTTGGCAGTAGGGGGTAATCCACTTAAATTGTGCATAAATACAGATCAAAGTTCAATTGTGAGAGAATAACGCGTACAAAAAGGGTAAGAAACTTTTTCCCTAAATTGAAATATAATAAAACTGCACGTACGAACTAATCTTTGATATTCATTTTTACCCTCGAAATGTAAAGGAGAATGAATCCCTTGTCCCTTTCTTATTTCACGAAATGGTTGCACTTGGAATGAGGACGGGGGGAAGTTTTATAAAAACCGAGTTAATGTTGCACGCATATTGAATTTATTAAGAATATTTTGTTTCTTTAAAATTTTTCTTTATATATTCCTGCGATCTTTGTAGCGATCCGTTACACCACTACGTTTTTCTCATTTATTGGGAGCTGTCTAGGGAATTATTGGGCTGTGAGTGTCAGATTTACGGTAACTGGATTACTCGTAAATCCATAAACAGAAACTTAAGTAGAGATTGACGTTTAATTGTTTGCAGAATTAGTACTCATTTAAATGTTACTTAATGAACAACCGACATTAATATCTTATTTTGCTTAGTCGAAAAAATATATCTAAATCATAGCAATGGAAACGCACTTGAAACAAGAATGACGTGTAACAAAAAACTCTAAGCGTAATTCTTGATTATGGTAATGTTTTCACTCGAGATGTGACAATGAATATTTATAATTATTCTAGAAGTCCTTCTCTTGACATTAATAAACATATGTGTTATAAAAAAAATAATGGGTAGAAACTTATAAATATACGATATTCAAATATCTTTGTTGACTATCATTTGCATAACTAACATCAAAAGTTTTTTAATCAGATCTAGGGATATTTTTAAGTACTTAATTTTGTGTGGTTATATGAATCCGCATATTCTCTTGTTTTTTGCTTTATCAGGTAAGCGAAATGCCCAATAAAGTAAACGATTGAGTAAAAACGTACAAATTTAAGATACATAAAAGGCAAAAATGTTTCACTTGCCTGCATAAAGAATTAATTTGACTCTAATAAGTAATTAAATTAATAAAATTTTAAAAAAAATCTGAATTGTTACCACGTACAATTGTTTGTTTTAATGAAACGAGAAGAAACAACATACAATCGAATTCGTGTATTCATTGTCGATCCTTTCATTCTTCCTCCTGTAATTTACTCTTTATACAGTGTAATATCAGGGACAAACTCTTATACCATTTCCTCATTATTAAAAAATAAATTTCATATTAAATTTTTTCTCATTTTTTAAATAGATGATAATTTACATATACTACAACTTTGGTTTAAATAAATTTTTTTTGTCTTTTTTGTAAAAATAAAAATAGCTATCTCTACCATATTTTGAACTACAGAGTACATTTTCTGTTTTTCTTCTACCTTTTTTCCCTCATGGTTTATCGAGTAAAAATATATACCATTAAAAATTTCTAAACCAATTCCTTCTCAATAAACTTACTTCTCATTTGAATTCTACCGATACCATGTTTCTTCTTCAAATATGCCATATCTTCTGCATCCCCCTTCTTTAACATTTCATCGTCCTCAGTAGTCCATATACCTGGAACATTAGGAGGTGGATTGACATTATCCCTGAACGCATTTAAGAAATAACGTGGAACAACCATTAAATCACCAGATAATGCTGTTAATATACCAGTACTAAATATTTTTCTAACACCAGCTTCACTAGATAAATCTTGAACCAATTTCTCGGCTTGAGATGGTTCATAATCTCTAGATATAATTTCTTCAATTTTTTGCATAAATTCTTTTGTATCACGCATTTGATAAAATTTAGGTTGGAATAATTCTCTAGATGCAATACTTGGTGGGAATGGAATTGTATCTGGATCAATATTATCATATTGTTCTTCTTCCGTTGAGAAATCATGTCTGATAGCATCTGCAATTTCTTGAGGATATTCAAATGGTAAATTGGTATCAATATTTTTCAAATCATTCTTTAGATCTGAAATGAAGTTCATTGTTTCCTCGTCTAATAATTCAGATTCTGGAATAGTATAATTCCTATTAACATTATTGACAGCTTGTTGACTAGTATTAATAGCATTATCAGCCTTTTGTGGGGTGACCGGTAGTTCTTTATCACCATGTAAGATAGACATTTGACGACTACTTAAACCATCAGTAGTCTTTAATCTCTTAGCAGATGAGTTATAGTTACCTGGTGTAGGACCTGATCTCTTTGGTCTATTTGTCATGTTCTTAATTGGAGCAGGTTCTCTACCTTCAGATATTTCTTCCTCATAATATTGGATATAACTGTCAATACCATATATCAAAACGAATTTCCTTAGTCTATCTCTCCAAGCATTTTGAGAATGAGTTGGATATTTCTCAGCAAATGTCTTTAAAAATTCTCTTGATATAGGACCCTTACGACCGTTAGTAGTAAAATCAGCTAATGTTGGTTCTGTACCTTGAACATGATTACGATCCATTGTAACTTTTCTTTTAGCAACAACACTTGGTGGATCATTTTCACCAATTAATGATTTACCAGTATCAGGATTAATTTGATATAAATCAATATAAAATTGTCTCTTCATAGCTTTTGCTAAAGTATAATCTTCAAGTGCTGTAAATCTTCTCTTTAAAGAACTTGGTAATTCCTTTGTTGGAATTAATTTACCATCAGCGTCACGTATCAATTTACCGAAATCATCAACTTTATAAACAAATTCCAATCTCTTTGCCAAATATTGACGGTATCTATGTCTGATAGAATTACCAGTATGATTTGGAACATACTGTGATATTTCGTCGAACAAAGTATGCGTAGTTCTTCTAGTTGGATTCTTTCTTACGACATCTAAAATAAAATCGTCTTCGTCAGTAGTAAATGATATTTTATTGTTATTTCCAAGGGTGTCTGTTGTAGTAGAAGTATCATATGAATTCATAAATGATTGGCTATCGTCTCCAACTTGTTGATTGTTCTGGTTGTCATCATTATTGTTATGGTTATCTTGTGTTTCTTCTACTATAGTTTGAATATTATTAACTTTCGTCGATTGTGGTAGTTCACCTAATGGTTGTGATAAAATACCAGAATTATCTACTGCGTCATGATACATATTACCATCATCGTCATCATCGTCTTCTTCTTCGGCATTTTCATTATTATCCTTAGCAGATTCATCTATAGTATCTAATTCAGCGGAAGTATCTGGAGGCATAGTTGATGGCAACGTACCATTAATGTTTTCATGTTCTTCTGGATCAAATGATGTTCGCAAATTCTCATCAATAACTGAGCGGAATTCATCATATGGAACAGAATATTTTTCCATATCTGTTAATTTACCATTGTTGATACATTGTTTGATATAAGTTGGTGTTACAGTAAGTAATTTTGTATCATTATATGGGGATATAACAATAATTTCGACACTTTGATCCTCATCCTCATTTGGTAGGTGATCAACAAGTTTACCACCATTCTCTGTAATCTGTTTTTCTAATTTTGCAATTTCGTTAGTAGAATCATGGGCATCAGCTTTCTTATTGATGAAAAATGTTTTATCATGTAAAATTAGTTTTTCTGAATCAGTTTTCTCTTCGTTATCATTCATTTCTTCAGTTTTTTCTTTAGCTTCGGTCATTTTTTCGTTTGTTATATCCTTATCTTTCATATCTTCATTTTTATCTTCTAACTTTTCATCCTCTTGAGTTTGAGTAGCTTCTAAACCATTGGCTGGAGTATCTGTATTTTCTAAACCATTTTCTGAGTCTTTACCAATAATTTCAGGATCAATAATAATATCACCACTTAATTGATCAACAAATTCTTCAGCAGCTTTACTTAAATCTGTTGATTGTGACATCTTGAATTATCCAATCAATTCGTATCCAATGAAATAAAAATAAAAAAGGAGTTCAAATGTAATTATAATTAATATATCGCAATGTTATTCTCAATATATCTAACTATCTAGTGTGTGTTCATAAGAATCAAATTAATTAATTCGATGTCCCTTTAGTCGTTTTATAAGTTTGTTTATCTTTTGTATATGGTGTGCTGGTGGAGGAGTTGTGGGTGTTGAAGAAAATAAACAGAGCTCTAAACTTTCCACAACTTCAATGACCCTTCAGAAAAATTTATTTTAAATTTTGGCGAACCGATGATAGTGGAAATTGAGCATGGCACAGTAACGGCGGAGAACGGGATAAATAAAAACGAGTTTCAGGGTAATAGTCACAGCATAAACTTGATGTAACAATTATTATTACTATTAGATAAGATGAATTGTATCACAATTGACAGGTAATTTCTATAAAATCAGTGGTATCGAGAATAATGTTTATAAATTATATATCGATTATATAAATATTAATTTTTTTCTGATGAATCCCCCCTAATGAGAATGAACTTGATGCAATGTTGTAATATAATGTCCCTTTTCTGAATCATATGTATATTCTAAAGCAGTTAATTGACCACCTTTAACACATCCTGAATCTAAACCTTTAGTATGTTTCCTTATATTCAACCCCTTTTTAGCATCATGACCATATAATACAGTAATATTTTCAAATTCTGGATCACAATCATCCCAAAGTTTATACCATCTTTTACTATGTTTAACATCTTCTTCCTCTCTTGAACTTTGTGTCCAATCTTGTTCATTAACATATTTCATATCAACTAATTCCACAATAGGTGGAATTTGATCCTTAATTATGAAATCACCTGGTAACATACCTGCATGAACAGCAAATAAAATTTCATTAGTTAAAGTTAAATTAAATTTTAATGTTACGGAACCTAATTTAGCTAATTTTAATAATCTTTCACTACCTAATCTTTTAACTAGATCCTTATGAATTTGTTTTGGTGGTTTAAAACTCTTTGGAGGGAAATTTTTATCTGTTGTAAAAGAAATATGATTTGACATACCTAAATGTTCTTGAACATAAGCTAAGAATAATAATACTTCATGATTACCAAATACAAATTTAATATTATCTTGATTTGATACGATAAAATCAACAATTTCAACAGATTTTGGACCTTTAACTAAGAAATCACCTAATAATATAACTGTTGTATGAGAATCTAATGTACCTATCTTTGTAGTTAACATTTCTTGTAATTCATCAAATTGTCCATGTACATCACCAATAAAGATTAATCTATCCTTTGGATCCGTTATATTTATTATTTGTGGTAATGTAGTTAATATTGGAAGTAACATTGTTGTTGAAGTTGTTGGTATACTTGTATTAATTATATTATAAGTTATTATTAATGTACAGGCTACTATTATTAATATTACAGGTAATTTCAAAGTGCTACGATCCATCTCCTTATATATATATTTCGATTGAAATAGATGAAAAATATAACTATTCGAAGTTAGTTATTATTTCTTTTTGATGTGCGGTATTGAAAATTTTCTTAATTTTCGAATGGCGATACCGGTTTTCAGTTGGAATGTAATGAAATATAAAGTTACAGCCTTTTTTCTAGAAATATTTCTCTTATCTTTATATTTTAAATGATAGCAATTTTATTAATTTCAATAACGCTACTCTGTTTCTATGAATTCTTAAACAAATAAGTAAACTGGCAATAGCTATAGTAAAATAATCTTTTTCAATTGTTTAATAAATAAGTTTTCACATTTACCAGCTTAACAACTCTCAGTATATATATATATTAATTTATATCCAATGACAATAAATGCAGCCATTAAAATAAATTTATATGCATCAGATTGTTATTTATTGAGGGCATTGGTTGCTTAAACTGCGAAGACTGTTAAACCATAATAAACAAATTCATTTCACAATGGTGAACAAATGACGAAAAACGTGCTGCTGCTGCTGCTGCAAGTCGAAAACAGTACAAACGTAATTACCGCAGCGATGTCCGCTCTTAATCTGACGATTTCGGCAAGAGTTACCTGTTTATGTACATCGCTTTCTAAGGAACTGCGATTGCCGTTGCCGTTGCTTTTTCATTTCTTTTTCTCTTTTGAGAGGGACTTTTTTAGGGTTTTCAGTTGGGTGATGACGCTGCTGCAGAGAACCGACAGGAGAGACCGTTGAAGGGTCCACGATGCAGCAGCAGATCGTGAATTAGGGCTCCAGAAAATGAAACTGCGATGAGTATACAATAAATAAATATATTAAAGTATATATGATTGTACTGTTGGCATTATCTTCTCTCTAGATCTGGATCTCTCTTATCACCAAAATGTTTACCATTTAGAAACTTCAATTCATTCATATCTGGACATTTATCCAGTACTTCCTTTGGCCAATACTGCTGTTTACATAAACCATCTTTATATTCTGGATTATATTTATAACCTTCATGATAACCTAGATCTTCCATTAATTTAGTTGGAGCATTTCTAATATGCATCGGAATTTCACTACTTGCTAAACCATACAGATTCTCATTTAACATTGCTTTCACTTTACCCCACGCTTTATAAAGTTCAATTGATTTTGGTGCTCTTGCTAGGCTAACACAACATTCTGCTAACGCCAGGTCTGCCTCAGGTAAACCAATTTTTTGTACTGCATCATGAGCCGCAACAGCTAATGGTAACTGTGCTGGGTCTCGAAGTCCAATATCTTCTGTGGCGATTCTAATCATCCTTCTTGCGATATATAATGGATCTTCACCACCTTTCATCATACGTGCTAAATAATATAATGACGCATTTTCATCATTACCTCTAATCGCTTTATGGAATGCAGATATCGTATCGTAATGATTATCACCCTTTGGATCATAATATGTACTTAACCCATTTGAACTATTATTCTTAATAATATCACGAATATTTTCAACAGTTAAACTTTCGGTCTCTGAACCCTCTTTACTAGTTCTAGTCCAAATTTCAATCATTTCTAATAAATTTAAAGTTCTACGAGTGTCACCCATTGATACATCAACTAAATATTCCAAACATTCCCGAGATAATTTCAATGGTCTTTCAATTCTCAGTACTAATTTTCTAATTTTGTTTAATAATGCAATACCACGAGATAACACTATACAACTTTCATTTAATGTTAATTTCTGTAATACAAATACATGACATCTACTAATCAATGCATTATTTAATTGGAAACTTGGATTTTCTGTAGTTGCACCAATTAATACAACATCACCATTTTCAACATGTGGTAATAATAAATCTTGTTGTGATTTATTAAATCTATGTATCTCATCAATAAATAATACTGTTCTTCTTTTAGTTAATTGATATTCTTTCTTTGCCTTTTCGAAAATTGATCTTAATTCCTGAGTGTTTGCTTTAGTTGCACTAGTTTCAATCATATAATAATTAGTGACAGATTTAGAAAGTAATCTAGCTAATGAAGTCTTACCTACACCTGGTGGACCCCAAAGAATCATTGATGGTATGGTATCTTGTTGAATATATTTATATAATGTACCATCTGTATGCGATAAGATATGTTGTTGACCTACATATTCTCTAAGTTCTTTTGGTCTTAATTTTTCAGATAGTGGTAAATGCATAATTTTTTGTAAATATTTAATTTCTTGATCAAGTGATCTTTCCGGTGGAATTGCTTCAATTTTTGGTTTTTTAACTGGTGGTACATTTGTTGTTGTTGTTGTTATTGTATCATCTAGATCAATAGCTGTTGTAGAAGATGTACCATTATTAGTTGAATGTGTGAATGTGTGAGGTTTCCGTTTGGTTCCTGTTAATATACTCGATATCGATCTCTCAGCTTTTACGGATACAGCTACGGGCTTGTTCTCATCGCTATTCTCTTCTTCAATGACTTCATCCTTGGATTCTTTGTGTTTCTGGGTACCTTTCCTTACTGAACATTTATCAATATGTGAATTAATATTCATATATAATATAGGTTCTGAACAAATAGGACAAGTAATGACTTTCGTCTTTGATTCACTGCTATTTTTCTTCTGAAAGAAGGACATATCGTGAGCGATGAAATGGTATCAGATGATTTATATGTGATGGTTTTGTATGAAGTTCTTTATCACATGTAATATGTTTCAGTATATATGTTTAAATATATTTTCACCATAACAATTATTTTTGCGATGACTTTTCTAACGTGTTCTACGATATTTTACTGAAAAAGAGATGGGAAGCCAAATTTGTTCACACTATAACAAGAATAGATAGATATAAGTGACTCGTTATAAAGAGTATCTTCATCGGAATACAAGAGGTTGTGTTATATTGGATATTCTCAACACTCTATTCAGAAAGTTATTGCAAATTAACCTCAGTTAAGTCGATCTTTCTTCTAACTGTGTATATATGTTTATTCCAACGTCTCGGGTTTCTGTGTGTCGCACAGTGCACACTGTAAATAAATGTGGGCTGCTGTCATTTTAATTACCAGAGAACAAGGGAATTTTGAACCGAATAATCAGATATACTGCTGCACAATGGAAGGGGCACAGAGTGAAAGTTAAAACCATCGAGTAGGAACGTGTATAATAATAAGTGATTTCATAGTTACTTATAATATTTGTATATCTTATAATATTTAAACGGTTTGTTGTTTTTATTATACAACTTCCACAAATCTACTACGATTTAACAACACAAGAAAGATGTTTTGTAAAAGAGTCTCTATCATGTTGATAGCTTTACTCTTCGCATCTAGAATTATATTACAACCAAAATATTCATTAATATCAGATTGTGATGAAACATTTAATTATTGGGAACCATTAAATTTCTTAGTTAGAGGATTCGGAAAACAAACATGGGAATATTCCCCAGAATATTCAATCAGATCATGGGCATTTCTATTACCATTTTATGCAATCATATATCCATTTAATAAATTTACAGAAATGGAATCACTTTGGAATTTCTATATTACTAGATTCACATTAGGTCTTTTGTCATGTATCCTTGAGATTCAATTACATAATGAAATCAAAAGAACTCTATCTCATAGAGTCGCAAATATGTGGTTATTATTTCAAATTTTCAATCCAGGTTATTTTCATGCATCTGTCGAATTATTACCTTCTTCAGTAGCAATGATTCTTTACATTGCCTCTATCAAATACGCATTGAGATATTTGTCAACAAATAAAAGTTCTTGTTTTACAAAAAGTTTATTGTTTAATTTCATTGCAGGTATCCTAGGTTGGCCATTCGTTCTAGTATTGAGTGTTCCATTATGCATCCATTACGTTTTCAATAATCCAATTATTGTTTCAATCAGAACTGCATTCGATTGTACATTGATATTATTAACTGTCAGTTGTGTTGTCATTGGTATTGATTCATCATTTTATGGTAAATTTGCACCAGTTTCATGGAATATTTTATTCTATAATGTTTTGAACGCAGATGAAACCTCAGGTCCAAATATCTTTGGTGTTGAACCATGGTATTATTATCCATTAAATCTATTATTAAATTTCCCATTACCTGTATTAGCATTTAGTATTGTTGGTTTAACTCATATTAGATTATGGCCATTATGGTTATCTCTAATATCATGGATTGGTATATTCATTATGCAACCACATAAAGAAGAAAGATTTTTGTATCCAATTTATGGATTAATTACATTGAGTGCAGCTATCGGATTTTCTAAATTATTAACCTTCTCCAAATTATTCAAAATTTTGAAGAAAATCTTTAAAGCTATTGTCATTTTAATTGTTATGATTCAAGCTTCCTCTCGTATTGGTGCCTTAATTATCAATTACACAGCCCCATTAGATACTTTTGCTGAATTATACAATGTGGATTCACAAGGTAAGGATACAATAGAAGTAATTAATGTTTGTACAGGACGTGAATGGTATCATTTCCCATCATCATTCCACTTACCTGATGGTTATCGTTTACAATTTATTAAATCAGGATTTGATGGTTTATTACCAGGTAATTTCAAAGAAAGTATCCCAATGTTGGAAACTATTCGTACCATTCCTGAAAATATGAATAATATGAATCATTTCGATCAAAGTAAATTGATTGAAATTGATGAATGTACTTATATTGTAGATATGATTATGAATTCAAACAAAGAGGTAGATGTATTTAATCCAATACAAGAAATTAACGAAAAGAAATGGAGTCGTGTATTCTGTAATCAAATCATTGATGTTGATCATTCAAAGATTTTAGGTAGAGCATTTTATATTCCATCACCAATTGCTGATTTTATGAATGAACATTTTACAGCATTATGGGATAGAGTATACGGTGTACAATTTACAGATTATTGTTTATTTGAACGTGTTGAGAATGATGTCGCGACTCAAGAACATTTGTAAATATAATATAATGTGTACATAGTCAAAATAAATATATATATTATCCTTTGCTCTTAATAAAAATGATAGGGTTGGGGGTTGTTTTTATGCGATGCAATAAAGATTATTTTGTTAGCGCGCAATATCAGAAATTTTTCACCAATTTATAGCATCGACATCAATATAGAATCTTGGAAGCAATTTAAAGACAGTGACAATTACATGGATTTTTATAAAAACTAACCGTTGTTAACTTACTTACTTATCAGGAGAATATATTTATACCTTTCGCGAATTATAAGTACAGATAATTAGAAATGGCCGTTGCTCAACCTCCTTCCAATGGTGGGAAGAAACAGTTCAATAAGAACCAGATTCAAAAGAGGAAAAGAGTATTAAGTGCAAGGAATATCAGAGCTGAAGCAATTATTGCCTCGACAAAATCCAACAAGAAAGGTGGTTCCAGTGATTTATCTGAGGGTGGTTCTATGTTAGATGTTGGACAATTCATCTCATCTAGAAAATTTGAAATTAAAGAATTACAATTAGCTATGCATAGATCAAAAGTTTCTGGATCAACTCGTGTATTCCAAGACTTACCAAGACGCCTGAGAAGAAGAACCGCATCACATAATGTGAAACGAATCCCAAAGAGAATGCGCAATAGAGCATTGCGTGAAATGATGAAGAATGATCAGGAGAAGACAATTTTAAAACCTTCTCAATCTAGAAATGGTTTAACTGCCAAAGCTTTGTATAAGGCAAAGATGTCTGTTAAACTGTTAAGATTAGCAAGTAAATCGACATCCATGAAATTGGCATTACCTCCTAAAGTCAATGCATCCTCGAGTGGTGTTAGACAAAAGATAAGAACATTACAATCATTAATTAAAAAATCTAGAACACCACGTACTAAAGTTCAGCAAATGAATAATTCAATGGGTAGTTACGATAATGTCACTTCAAATAAACTTTCTCAAATTCCACATGGTCGTCAAAAATACATGAAAAGACAAACCATATTTGCATGGTTACCAACTCATATATGGAATGCAAAGAGGTCACATATGATGAAAAGATGGGGTTACCAAATACCTTACTCAGCGACACAAAAATGTTTTAAAATGACACATCGTATCGGTGGTAATGTTTCGGCATCCGATGGTACATTATGTATGGATAGTAGTTTTATGGGGTCAATCGTAGTTCGTGTAACAGATGAGAAGACAGATAAACTGCGTGAAATGATTGCCAAATTAACTAATAATCGTGCCGTTGCGAATAAATATTATAATTCAAATAAGTTATTCTCTGGATTGTTTATTGACCCACGTACAATGCTGGTTCTAGGACCTGGTGAATTAATTTGGTGTAATCATAACTTACTTTTAGTAAGAGTTCATCCAGCAATTTTTCAAAAAGTTTTTGAAATATTAGCAGCTCGAAGACTTGGTTTTAATGTTGAGGACTCCAGATTCGCAATTGGGAGTATTACTGTAACTGGTGCAGAATCACTATCTTCATTAACAAGTATCATTAGAAGTGCAACCAAATCAGAATCATTTGAGCAATTGAAACTTGTTTCAAATGTTACGGATCACAATATTCTTCCAAAAGATCTATGTTTCAGTTTTAAAGCTATTGACCCACGTCATTTTGGGTCTCCAAAAAAGGTGAAACAGAACCCTAAGGAGGTGACTGTTGACAAAATACTGGAATTACAAACAAATATACCGAAGGACGAAATCAATAAAACTTTAGAGGCTCTTTGTTCCTCTGGTGACAGAACTAACTCTTATAAAAATCAACAAACCATGAAACAGATACATAAACGTCGTAGAGCCATGAGTAAAAACAAGGAATCGATTTCGAAAAACGCAATTATTCCATTCGATCAAAAGATAGATCCTGAGATTCCAATATACATTTATAGAAGAGATTCTACTAATGATTGGGTTATCTTAATGCCGTGGTTTTGGCATCTACCCTTTTGGTATCAATTAAATAAGATTCCAAGAATGTATAATATAGGGTTAAGACAATTTCAACAACTACAATTTGAACGTAAAAAGTTATATTTCCCTGATGATTACCCTTTTACAGAGACAGGTTATTTAGAGGATGCTCACTTTAAACGTGAAGGTAATCGTTGTAAAATTGTTACATCACACAATAGGGGTAGACTGTCCGACAAGAGAGGTGTTCATAAAACGAAAATGGCTGGATCTCCTGGTGAAGTCGGTTCTCGATTTTCTTGTGACTGGAGGACATTACAAGTATTAAGGAATGGTATTTCATATTTAACTAGGGATAATAAGAAACTTATGTTAATCCACCCAAAGAAAACCTCAGATTTTACATCTGATGATACATTTGATCTTTTTGATATAAGTGGACCTCACAGAAAAATCGAAACTGTTCATGATTTAGTAGAATTTGGTGCGGATTGTCAGTACGAAGATGGAATTCCACTATCTAGAGTTCCTGTCGATTTGGTTGATTCCGGTCCAAACAAGGAAAACATAATTAAAACTAGAGGAGATATAGTTAAATATCCATTGAAAGTGACAGCCGTGTCGTGTAAGACAATCGAAAGAGGTCATATAAAGGATAATGCAAGAATTTATGAGATTCCTCAGGATCAAATAGCTTATTGGAAACAGAAGGCAAATGGTGTTTATTCATCCAATGGTAAATTATTACACGATGAGAATACACCATTACCTGAAGTGAGTAATTTAATTGGGTTTATTTCAAGTGGTACATATGACTTAGGGGCCGGTTGTAGTACAGGGACAGGTTTCATTGATCACGGCTACTTCAAACGTAGTAATTCTACACATGTGTTAGTAAGGAACATTGATACCAATAGATATAGATTAGCTACCATCGAGAAAATAAGGATATAAGAATTCATATATGCATATATAAATTTTAGTCAATGTCAGATTTTGTTTCTCCCTGATACCTTGTATTAATAACTAATTCAGTTAAGTAATATGTAAATATGGAGACCAACAAACAGACGCAAACTGGAAGTGCGCTGCCAAAAGAAAAATCGACTCGCCGCCCCATTGCGATGAAAATTCGTCGACCGCTGGAAAAATGAAAATGTATATAAGGAGAGACAGAAGACCTTTTTTTCATCTTCTTTCCAAGTTATGATCCTTATTTAATTGTTACGTTCTGTTCAAAATTATAATTTTTTTCTTTGTTTCTTGTTTTAAAACCCCATACTTACCTTAAGATGCCAAAGGAGATCAAGAAGTCCTTTTGGCCAAATATGTGCTTTCAATTAGAAGGATGCTAGACATTTAAATTTGTCAATACGGCATTTTTTATTAATTGATGTAAGTTCCTTCGTCATTAACACAAACCATTGCGAAAGGCGTATTTGCTGACGTTTTGTTCCTTTACTTTTTCAATGCTGGTACGATGTTCATTTCTCGAAAATGTAACATCTACTTCGTATTGTCAAGTCCTTTATTTCTTCTGCCTGGAGAAGTATGATACCGAGTACAAATCGGTGTTAAGGGAGTTGGGGTTGTTCATAATTATAGTTGTAATTGAGAATTATGTTTTCGATAATGGTCATTCTTCTTTATTGTATTTCATAACTGATCTGAGTTATAGTATTTTCGAATATTGTAACTATAGAGGTATAGTTAGTATAAGTGCAGTATAAGAAGGGTGGCATAGGTTATCGATAACTCGTCAATAAGAAGACGGTTCAAGATTCAGTTATGTTTCTTCGGAAAGTTTTGAACGATCTTGATAGAGACGGGTGGATCTTATAATTTTTGATTTATTTTCATTACTTTAAATTATCATTAATGTATTTATTTCGTGATAGAATAAGTCATTATGATAATTTTTTGTCTTTTTTATTGATAATATATTTATTATTATTATTAAAATTCAAAATAAATTTCATATCAGGAGATATTATTTCATTTTGAATTTTGTATGATGCTAATATACAGAGGGTGTTGAGATTATAGTATATAGTATATAAAGAGTATATAACCGCTAGTTATATCTTGGATCTAGTTCTACGACAACTTTAAACGTTCCATGCTTTCAGTGTTGAATTGAGGCGTTCTTTAAGATTACAACGTCACTAGTAAATTAAGATGTTGATGACTATATAATAATACTTCCGTGATTAATAGTATGCTGGTGAATATAAACTTGGAAGATTTGGATATTCTTCTTGCCATTCAGTTAAGATGTCCATAACATTATCTTCAAACGGTACTTCTTGTTCATGACATTCTTGAACTTTAGTACTAATCATATCAGCTAATTTTAGGATTGCCTTTGAACCACTTTTAGCATTCTCATTATCATCCTTAATATCAATATTAATAACATGAACTATTTTATTTTGAGTACCACCTCTTTTCATTAAATCTTCACATACAGAATCAAAACAACGTTCTTCACAAGTAAATACAAAATCAAATGTTTGTGGACCATTTTCTTGCCATTTTTCAGGAGCTTTCTTAATCTTTCTATTACGATCTAACATTTGTAATAAACCATTTGACTTGTAACGATCGGCTGATTGTGATAATAAATCATTATATATGTCATTATATGGAGTACCAAACGCATAAACATTCGGTTTATCAATTGAAAGACCAGGTAATCTAACTGCGGAACCTGTACCAAATGAACTTACGTTGTAACCTGCTTCCTGAAGTACCCTATGTGATTCCATGGATCTATTATTATTGGATGCACATACTGTACAGAATTTTATAGATTGGTCACGTCCCTCAACCATTTTTAACTAAGTAGAATAAATATGTTTATGAGATTGTTGTAACAGATATTTAGTTGAAATATACAAATCAATTGAAAAAAAATAAGCTTTATTGACTCGTGTATAGTTCTGCTGTAGTGTAATATGTATGAATGATATAAAGTACAATCGATTGTTATATAATCTAGAGATGTAATATAACTCTTGGTATTAAACATTACCTTTTTTGTTTTCGATTGTTTAAAATTGGTTTCTTTAAACATTTTCATTCCCACAGATTATGTTTTTTCTCTCGCAGCGCTGCAGTGTGAGGTTAGTTGAAATTGTCACATTAAGACACACACACAGGACATAAAACTATTATAAGGTCATCGTTGGTGTTGGTCATAATAAAAAGAATATATAGATTTGATGTATATATTTATACAATGTTGAAGGTATTAGAAAATATGTTTATTCTTAACTTCATTCTCAACAAGTACAGGTTCAACCTCGTAATGTAACTCGGATGTCTCGTTTGAACAACTTTTACTTTGAAGTATCATTATTTTTTGAGTCTTGCATTGAATATTCTCAAATGGTTCTTCATTATTTATTATATTGCAATCATGTTTACTAGTTAATGGTTCTATACTGATATAGTCATTTCGTGAGATGTCAGGTTCGGAGGTATCTTCGCTCGAGCGATGAGAATCCATACTACTTATATCGAATTCATCAAATTTCCCTTCGATGTCACTGTAGTGGTTCTGTTGTATATTAATAATTTTTAGATCTTCACATTGAGTTTTGAATTCATTCCAACTGTCAATACCATCAATTAGTACACCAATAAGCATTGATGGATCAATATCAGTGATGTTGAGTCTACCATAATCTGTAGAAGTACATGTTGCATGTGTTGTTTGATCTAAGCAAGGTTGTGGACAATGAGGATCAAAATAAAGTAATTCAGTTCCTTGGTAACCAAAGAAATATAATGATGAAGAAGGTCGGCCACCAGCAATACCCACCGTATATTTGTTTGATAATAAAGCAAAAATATCATCCGCATATTCAATATTCATGGAGGTTAATCCCAGCTTAACCCCTAACAAAAACAATATTTTACTATCTTCTTTCTTTTCGAATATTTTTTCAACTGTATCTTGAAATATGTCACCAGAAGAAACAGATATTATACAATCATCAATTCCACATAGTGGAAAATCCTCAATCAATTCCTTTATACTTGTTGATGTAGCAGCTGGTCCGAACCATTGTCCAGGCATCATATTGCTAAATTCCGTACCTTTCTTTACAAATTGATGTAACGAAAATGGAGCTGTGTCATTATCTTCAAACCAACTTATTATTTTATCACGTTTTGACGATACTGTCACATCTGTATTTGTGTAATCATTAAAATTAAAATTTCTTCCAAAATTTGCATCCTGTATTGCATTACCTAGTAAACTTTGACCTGTCCTTATCATACAACCCCATCCTATATCTGTAGTGAAGCAATCTGGATTAGATACAAGATTTTCTATAGAATTTAATGGATTATCCCTCAGAAACCTTTGGAAATTCATCGGCGATGGACCATTTTCTGATCTCTGTATAGGGGTAAATCTAGTCCTATAGGTAAAATGTAATTTATTTGATAGATCTTTTATGAATCCAGAATCGTCTTGATTTGATCTAGGAAAAAATGTTGAGAAGAACCCTGGGGTATCTTCCCCATCTCTGTAACTTTGTATCTTCTCCTTAACTTGATATGTTTTACCAAGAATAACTACGTCAGTTTCCCTTTCTGTATTATTCGCTATTGTAACTTCTGATTCATCCATCATTGTATTTAGTTCTCAGATATTAAATTTATTGTTAATCTTTTATAGATATATTTCAGATCACCTTCAGATATATAAGATCCTTTTAAAATTAAAAAGAAGTGTAATAATATTAGGGTACTTTAAATTCTCTGTGGGTCTAATATACTATTTATTTCTCTAGTCTTATATCTTTCTATAATAACACCGACTAATAACTAAATCCTAGAAAATTTGATTTGTTTCTAGAAGGTATATTTATAGAGTCATACGTTCCTGAACTACTATCAATCACCTTACCCTTTTGATGTTATCATTATTAATAGAAATGCCATTTTTGTAGCGGGAATACAGTAAGTAAGAAGCGATGCGCACTGAAACAAGAAAGGATTTATATTAAATAAACACTACATAATAACATAAAACAAGTATTATATTGATGATCGTTGTCATTTTATTAGCGATCTTGTGTAGGAATATTATATAGACATTTCAGCTAAGTGATTCAAGGATGGCTAAAAGACATAAACATTACTCTTCGTCTAAGAAGAAGAAAGGTGGTAATACTACGGGCAGTGGTTCACGTGGGAGACCTAACCATAAGGATAAAAATAATGCACGTAAACAGTATCGAAGAAAAAAGAGTGTTACTCATAAGGATGATTCATTGAATAATTGGCATAATTCATCTGTGCCGATGGGTAATGGTGATTTGGAACTAGGTTTAGAATATCCAAATAATGGTTATTATAATCGTGGAAGAGCAGTGATATCAGCACAAAATATTGAAGATTATTATTTTGGTAGAAAGAATAAACAATCTATGAAATCTGGTGGTATGAGATTAGGTAAGAGAGATCGTTCTTTTGCAGATTTAACGTCTAACAATGTTTCATTTAGAAAAAGACCAATGGTTTTCGTTAAAGCAGCGGAAGTTTATGATCCATCTCATGACTTAATTTTACAGTTGAAAAAACAAGCTACACTTAATGAATATGAAAATTCACAAAATGACGATGTTGATAATCAAACGACAGATACATATGAAGATTTTGACAGTGGTAGTGAAAGTGAAGAAATGTTTTATGAATCTAGTAGTGAGGAAGACAATAATGTGATATCATCAGATGAAGAAATAGTCGATGTTGAGGAACAAGAATATGAATCTTCTATAAATGAAGATAAGACTCAAGCACCAGTGAATGATATCGAAGAAGAACAAGAGGAAGAAGAAATGGAAGTTCAGGATAATATTACTAAAATTGCGGATGATGAACTATTCTTTGTGGATGACGCAGGATATGCCAGTGATAATAAACCTAAGATAAAGCATGTTATTGACAATTCAGAGCCTAAACCGAAGATTAAATCTACTTTAGAATTTGACCCATCTTTAGTAATAGGGAAAGTTGAGATTCCATTAGAAGAAACTGAGGATGGAGAAGTTGTTGCCAATCTTTCACATGCACCTTACCGTAATTATATTAGAAACGTACTGAAGGATATGCACGCTGAAACTGATACAGATGACGAAGAATCTGAAGAGTTTCAAAATGAATTTGAAGAAGACGATCTCTCTGATGTTGAAATTCCTGACATTGTTGAAAGTGAAGACGATGACGATATACAATTGTCCGAAGATATGAGAAGTTTAGAATTAAATCCAACGAATTTTAATGAATCAAAACAGCCGGAGGAACCTGAAGAACCTGAATTTGGCTTCCTAGAAGAAGATTACGTTATAGATACATCTGAGATTCATGTAAGTAATATAAGATTGGGTCTAAATGACAATGCATACTTCTTAAAATGTTACCAGTTATTTGGTGATTTGGAATCAAGATGGATAGATCAAGAAATATTTACGGATTTCCTTTTGCAAGATTTAGGTTTACCTGAAACACGTCTTAATGCATACTTGAAACATATTAAAGATGCTTTGATACCGAAGGAAGAAACTCCGGAACCGACATATTCAGATATCCCATTTTCTGACACAGATGACGAAGATAAAGAAATAGATGCGATTATTGATAGTGATGAAGATGATATTACTCTAATGGAAGATATGGGTGAGGGATTAGACGATTTGGTTAATTATGCTATGAAATATAGTAAGACCCGTAATCAAGAGTTTGATACAAGGACGCCAGTAATGAGTGGTAAGGGTAAGAAGAAGAAGTTGTTGATTGATGAATCACTCGGACTAGATACTGAAACGATATATTCATTACAAAATAAATTATCGTCAAGATTAAGCAGAAAAGCTGATAAGAGGAAGAATAAAGAGGACTTCATTATGGAAGAGAATAAAAATTCGTTTGATTTAACTAAGAAATACCCATTTGGTTTACATATTTTAAACATAAGAGATGAATTTGACGAATTTTATTCAAATAATAGAGATAGATTAATTTTCCCACCCTTAGATCCTCATGCTAATAAAACTTTGATGAAATTTGCCAAACATTATAATATGAAATCATCAAAGGCAGGGAAAGGTATTCATACACATACTACGATTGAAAAGACAAGAAAGACTAAAAGAGCTATGCCAAACTATGGTTTGATAGCACAATTAGTGAAACAACGTCCTGTATTTATGAGAATTGATGTGAAACGGGTACAAGAAGATTTCGTCAAGACTGAAAGAATCAAGATACAAGGTAAATTCCATGTTACAGAAGGTGAGATTGTTGGTGAAGATGCACCAGAGATTGGTTCTGATAATATTGGTAGAAGAATGTTAGAAAAATTAGGTTGGTCAAGTGGTGAAGGGTTAGGTGCTGTCACTAATAAAGGTATCAGTAAACCTCTATTTGCACGTGTGAAAAAGGGCAAAGCAGGTCTTCGTCTATCTGAGGAAAAGAAGAAATGATACTCTGATAGTCTATCTGTACTTATATGATACATATATAAATATATAAATATGATCTTTTCAATGATATTCTGATGTTGCCACAAAAATGATTTTGGTATTGGTTGACAAACATATTTTGACTATGAGTCCCACTATGTAATTTCATACATTTCGCTGCTTCTTGCGGTAAGGGCTCTCTCCTCCCACAGAAACTCAGACGGAAATTTGTTTTCTGTTTTGGTAGAACGCGAAAACAATAACAAACATTGGGAGAAGTTTACTTCATCGGTTGAACAATAACAAGACAGTGAATAATTTACTGAAGTCGTGTTTCGAGTTGGTTAAACGGTTAAAACGAAAGTTATGCTGGTGCCTCCTTACTTATATTATCAGATTATTTATTGTTAGAAAAGAAATAGCAAGACATAGAAAGTTACCTATTGGGAAGAGAACACTCATTGAAGAAGAAAAATAGTAATAATAACAAGAGTGTATAAATAGATATCATTTTATTATAATCTATAACACTTACTTCATATTCATTAACTATGTCGAATACTATCGCGAAAGATATTTTAGATTTTGGTAGACAATTAGATGCGCAGAGTATACCAAATGATCAAAATATAGATACACAGGATTCTGCAATTGATAATAGGCGCAATCCTAAGAGTAACTCCTCAGAGAATGATATGATATTTGATAAAGTGAATTCCGGTGTAGGAACTGATTCCTCGGCGTGTTCTCAATCGACTCCAAATAAATTGCAGAATAATATCTCTTCACAAAGTAAATTAGAGGGTAGAACTGTCACTGATAATAAATCAAAGGATAATACTACAATTAAAGCAATGAAAGGGAAAATTATTGATCTGGGAGAAAATTTACGAAATAAAGATGATATCATTTCAGAGCTGCAAGCAAAATTAAATGAACAATCACAACTT
This sequence comes from Kazachstania sp. M6911, assembly GCA_037040125.1. Taxonomy (NCBI): domain Eukaryota; kingdom Fungi; phylum Ascomycota; class Saccharomycetes; order Saccharomycetales; family Saccharomycetaceae; genus Kazachstania; species Kazachstania sp. M6911. Next base: position 30,621 of record JAXQGP010000020.1, read on the forward strand.
AACAGTCAATTAATAGAAAAATTACAGCTAATGGAAAATGATAACAAAGAACTTACACGAAATTTAGAAGCTAATGAAACATATCTCCTCGACTCAGAGAAACGCAATAACGTTCTTACAAGTCATAATGAGGAACTTGTAAATGCAAAGGAAAATCTTTCCCATTATATTAGTCAATTAGTATGGTCTGATATCCCAATTGGTTCAATAATAATGAAGAATTATGAATCATACAAAGAAGATTCAAGTCAAAGGATAGTAATGTTTTCAAAGATATTGAAAGACGAAAATATAGATATTGAAGAACATTTGCTGAAAGATAGAAAGGATATATCGTCAATATTAGATACTAGCTTTGATAGAATTATTAAGGATTTCCAGAATTTAAAACTTCAAGATAATAATGAATTAAAGGAAACTTTGACTGATGTTAAGGAATTGAAAAAGAGTATTTTATCATCTAATGCTTCAACTCAAGATATACTGAATAATATAAGAGATGAATTTTGTAAAGAGATGAAATATTTTGAAACACATCTAGCCGAAAAGGATATCGAGATAAAAGAGTTGGTCTTAACAAATGAGAAGAATGAAACATATATTGAAACATTAAAGAAGGAATACCAAGAATTGTTAGGAGATACTGAAAGTCGGTTGTCATTCCATGATGTGAAATGTCCCGATGTAACTAAGAAGATTTACGATTCACTTGGATTACAGCAGATAGAACAATTAGATAATATCACATTACAAAATCAATTAAAACAGATATGTGTTTCGATACAAACACCATACAATAAAATACAAAGGAAAATAGTACTAGCTAATGTTCTGATCAAGAATGAATTAGTGAATGCTTTGAATTTCATCAATTTATTGTATTATCAAATTCATGGAGATAACCTTGATTTTCATCAGTTAGAAAGTAAAGCTTATAAACAATATTTGGCTATACGAGATATTGACAATTTAAAACATCCATTAAAGCCTATCCTAGATGATTTGTTTCATGATATCATGTTTGAATTGACACCCGATATTTAGCTTGTAATAATTTTGTAATAATGTGTAATGAATTAATTCCCTAATAATTTAACAAATTTAAAATGTTAAAATACATAGATTTGACAACCACGATTATGATTCTTAGAATATTGATATTCTTCTATGTATATCAAATATTAATATACTATTTCTATGACAACTTACTATACATTTTTCACTTTGTGCTCATCGCTTTACTGAAATATATCTTGTGCGCACATTCTGTGTATGCAACAGCAACCGGTACTTACAAATAATTTTTCACTTTTGTTTGTATTGGAACATTGATTACTAGAAAACTATTTCACAATATAAAACTGTGTGATATCAGACATACAGTTCGTTAATAGTTTGATTCGTATTTTCATATTGAAGAAACCACATAACATTGTACATATTTTGCTATGAAGACCTGTTATTATGTCTTGTTAGATGTGGACAACAATGCATCTGATATTGAATTGAAGAAAGCTTACCGTAAGAAAGCCTTACAATATCATCCAGATAAAAATCCAGATCGTGTTGAAGAAGCAACTGAAATCTTTGCATCAATTAGAGCTGCTTATGAAGTATTATCTGATCCACAAGAGAGAGCTTGGTATGATGCTCATAGAGAACAGATATTGACTGATACGCCGATTGGTGGTGCCGATGATGAATATAATGAATATGAAGTTGATTCAACAGTGACTGGTATCACTACTGAAGAATTATTAATGTTTTTCAATTCGTCATTATATACAAAGATTGATAATTCTCCTGCTGGTATATATCAAATTGCAGGTAAGATTTTTGCCAAGTTAGCAAAGGATGAAGTTTTAAATGGTAGAAGAATGGGTCTTGATAAATTTGCTAAATATGAAGATGATCATTTTGAAAATAGTGTAACAAGTAGTGGATATTTAAGAAGTGTTGACGAACGTGGATTTGATATGAAGAGTGAAAAATATTTATTACCTACATTTGGTTATTCTACAACAAATTATGAATATTTGAAAAATTTCTATAAGAAATGGGCAGGTTTCAATACTTTGAAAAGTTTTAGTTGGAAGGATGAATTTATGTATTCTAGAACTTATGATAGAAGAACTAAAAGAGAGATTAATAAAAGAAATGAAAAATCGAGAAGTCAAGCAAGAAATGAATATAATAAGACTGTGAAAAGATTTGTAACATTTATTAAGAAATTAGATAAGAGAATGAAAATCGGTGCTAAGTTGGCCCAAGAAGTAAAGAAGGCTGCATCACAAAAGGAGAAACAAGATGTTGTCAATGCTGACGGTTCTGTCAGAACTGCCAAGGGTGTAGTTCCTGAATTTGAACCTCAAAGTTGGCAATCTGTCGATGAACCAGATTGGGATAAAGTTCAACAAAATTACGAAAGAGAATTAAATTCAGACTATAAGAATGGAGATGATCATGATGAAGATTTTAGAGACTTCAAAGGTAAGAACGCGGCAACAACAACTAATGAGACTAATCCAGATATGAATGATGTTGAAGAAATAATTTTATATGAATGTTTCATCTGTGATAAGACATTTAAATCTGAGAAACAACTAGAAAACCATTCTGCTACGAAGATGCATAAGAAGAACGTTAGAAAGATTCAATGGGAAATGAAAAAGGAAAGTATGGCTTTAGGTCTTGATGATGTTTCCGATTTTGATGATTTTGATTCTGCAGAGAGTGAATTTGAAGATGAGTTAAACGAAGCTGGAGAAGTTCAAGAAACTATGGGTGAAGTACATGAGAATATAAATATGGATGAACTAAATGACGAAATTGCGGAACTTGAAAGACAATTAGCAGAACATGATTTATTGGATGATTTAAGTTCGGATGAATCAGAAGAGATTGATATAGTAATCGAGGAGATTGTTGAAACTAAAGAACCAGTACCAGAAGAGAATACACCAGAGTCTGGAGAAACGGAGATTCAGGAAGAAAGGGAAAGCAGTAGTGAGAGTGAGGATGACGATAATCTTAGAAATGAAGAACTTGGAAGATTGCTTGCCTCTCTAGGTAGTAAAGTTTCAGGATCTACTTTGAATAGTACAAATAATAGTGACGATGAAGATGATGATTGGAGTACAAATAATAAGAAGAAAGGTAAAAAGGCAAAGGGTAAGAATAAATCCAAAAGTAATATGAATAATCATTCGAATAGTTTTTTACATTTACAATCACGCGGTGCTGATAATGATAACGATATCTCAGAATCCACTTATTGTGCAACATGTGGAGCTACATTTGATAGTCGGAATAAATTATTCATGCATGTTAAGAGTTCTGGTCATGCTGCACCTCCAAAAGAAGTTCATAGCAAAATTAAGAATAAGAAGAAGAAAAATAAGAAAAGCAAATGATCATATCTTAATAAAATTATATAATTATCTTTTTTAATTGATAGATTTTTAACTGGCATTATTCAAATAACTGAACGTTAGTGTATTGAAGTCACATAATTGTATATTGATTTCGTGTTCGTCTTGTTCTTAAACAATAATTGATAGGTAGTTTTACCAACCGACTGGTACAGGAAACGAATGCCGCCGCACAGCAAAAAACAATAAAAATTACGATCCGATTTCGGATATGAAAACATTTAAGAAGATGAAACGATGGGATACATTAGTTTAAAGAATGTGTATTTATTGAGATGGATTGAATAAATAACCGTAATCGTTGTAATAAAATTGAGATTAAAGCAAAAAATGAGTGAACAGAAGCAAGATATAATGCAAAAACAGAAAGCCAATCCAGTCTCTCAATTATCTAGTGCATTGAAACAGGTCAACATAAGCAATTCCAATATGGATACTGTACCCTCTGATGTAAGATTTGATATTAATGGTGATACAAGTATAATGGAAAATAACGAAAATTCTAATGAAAACGACGAGAATGATGCCAATGCAGCAGATACTACGGAACAACTGTCAAGAATTACTACTTTTTTCCAAAATCAACCAATGGATGGATATACGTTGTTTTCACATAGATCAGCACCAAATGGTTATAAAGTTGCCATTGTATTAAGTGAATTACAATTAAAATATAATACTTTTTTTCTTGATTTTACCAAAGGTGAACATAGAGCGCCTGAATTTATTGCAATGAATCCCAATGCAAGAGTTCCCGCATTAATTGATCATGGATTAGATAATTTATCATTATGGGAATCTGGTGCAATTTTATTACATTTAGTTAATAAGAATTTAAAAGAAACTGGGAAAGCTACGTTGTGGTCAGAAGAATTATCTGAACAATCACAAATTACATCATGGATATTTTTTCAAACTTCTGGACATGCACCAATGATTGGACAAGCATTACATTTTAAATATTTCCATACTGAGAAATTTGAAAGTGCAATTGAAAGGTATACTAATGAAGTACGGAGAGTTTATTCTGTTGTTGAGATGGCTTTAGCGGAAAGAAGAGAAGCGTTAGTGATGGAATTAGATTCTGATAATGCACCAGCTTATTCATCTGGTACTACACCATTATCACAAAGTAAATTTTTCGATTATCCAATATGGTTAGTTGGTGATCAAATAACAATTGCGGATATATGTTTTGTTCCATGGAATAATGTAGTTGATAGAGTTGGTATAAATATTAAGATTGAATTTCCTGAAGTTTATAAATGGACTAAAAATATGATGAGAAGACCTGCTGTTAATAAAGCATTTCGTGGTGAGTGAAAGCTATATGGAAACAATATTCTTAAAGAAATGATCTTGAAATAAGATATATATAATGATATGTAATAATGAAATATAAGTAACAGTTTGCTGCAATTGAGAGAAACAGAGAAAATTCAATTTCTAATCTAAAAAAAATATCTGTTGAACAAGTATCAAATGGATAAATTTTAAACAAATTATAAAAACTCGATAATTCAAAAAAGTGAAAAGTTGTGAGAATATACTTGATTGTTTGAATTTTGTCAATATTATTACTGTAAAATGCTGAATAAATTGTTCCAATACATCAGGGACTTTCAAAAGTACAATACAGTGATTAACCTGCCCTTCTGTCAATAATTCATTACATTTCCTGATTTGTTCTTATAAGCGCTGTTGTACAATTCGGGCTGTCACTATAATATAATATAAACTACGTATACTTTTTTCTTCTTCATCCGACTCGCTTTCTATAACGCAGCATATGATGATCTAACATTCTACATTTCCTATAACTGGAGGCACCTACTACGTTAACATATGATGATTCTAACCTTGTAATAAATCTGAAAGTTTCGCAAGATATGAAAAATTTAACAAATTTATAATGATGAATCATAAGAATAAGATAGGAACATTAGTTGAACTATGCCAACAAGAATTAATGAAAAATCCCAAATTATTAGAGGATGTATCTAACGTACCATATAATTTATTAAGGAAAGTATTTAAAGAGATTAATTTAGAACCTAATCAATTGAAACAATTGGAACGAAGTAATATTTTTTATATCTTTGAAGATGATGAATTATGGTTAAATTTTTTACTTAAGGAATATCCTACTCATGTACCTGATTCTTATGTTTCACATAGAGGTACTATTGAGAATTATTATATGAAGATATTTGAATCGTATTCTAATGTGTTAGATGAAAGAGAAATTGATTTATTTGATAGATATGTAATGGAGAAAATTAAGAAGGATCGTAAATGTAATAAATATAGGATACCATATAGGATGTTATTTGAAACTTATCAAAATGATGTTGAAAGGAAAAAGATGAAAAGTACAGAAAGGTTAAGACAAAGTGTTCTTAAATTAGATGAAGAACGTAAACGGAATCAAACAGTTACAGTTGATTATTCAATGTTAATACATCAACAGGGACAAAGTAAAAATTCAAGAAGACGTAAAGAATATTGGGATAATCGAACGCCAATTAAAAGTATTGATAAACATAATTCAAGTTTACAAAATGCAATCAATCAAGTTAAATTGAATCCACCTACAAGAGTAGCATTTGGAGGTGTAGCAGGTAGACCATTAGATAAATTACCAACAATGATACGATCACCAATGAGTGAAATGAGACAATCACTGAAATCTCAATTAGTTAAACAGAAATCGAATTTATCTAATGATAGTAATGATACTGAGACAAAAGGCACTGATGACTTACAAGTATCACCAAGAAAAAGATCTGTGATACCTATATCATCAAGTAGAAGAAATCAATCAACACAAAATATTTTCTTGAATAAGAAAAGAAATATACACCCACCAGTAAAGAAAAATATTAACAAGAATGTCGATGAGAGTAAGATTCAAGATAATCGTATTATTAATGTTACACCTATAAAACGAAGTATCAGTCAAGAAAACAGTACATCTATATCACCATCTAAATCCGATGATAGTAAGTGTAGACAATCTACAACAACTCATAACGTAGTCCACGCTGGTACAAAGAAACGATCTAAATTTTTCCATAGCGTAGAATCAACACCTACACAAACTACTAATCACAAGACTACATCTATGAAACGCAATAGCAATGAAACCACATCCCTTAATAAAAAAGTTAAAAGATCAGCATCACAACCTAGCATATATGAACATAAGTCACAACAAACTGGTTACCATAACAACGGCACTACAAATGAAACAGATGCACAAACCCATAAACCTAAACGTTCATTACAAAATTATTTAACTAGTAAACGAGCGTAAACTTTCATAATCGATACAGTTAATGGATGTATCGTTAATAAATAAATATACGTATCTAAATATCACAACTCATCCATCGACTTCCGATATCAATCAATCACTCATCGAGAGAAGAAGAAGACCGACCGAACCCAAACGACCGATTGACTGACTGATCACTGGTTCACCTTGGTGGTCGATCCATTTTATCACAGAGGGAATACTGACTGAAAAATAACAATATGGAAATGAACCCTAGAAGGGACCGCACCCTGTTCATTCCCGCGGATATACGCACCACACTACACACTAAATTCGCATTTGCAACTCTTTGTACGGAAGTAATGTATGAACCGAACACACCCAGACGCTCACTGTCTGTTAGTTGTGTATTCCGCGGTACGAAATGCAATTAACGGATGTAAAAAATACTATAATGATCTTGGACACACTGTACTGGGGTGTCTGTGCCAGAAACACGGGAGACCAAACGCGAAAACTTTTCTTCCACCAAAAAGATGCGAGAGATCGTGTGCATCTCTTCTCTTCCTGTCGTATAGAGAACAGCTTTTCAATCAATCATACAATTTTTGTAAATGGTGATTGATGCTCTGCTAGTGCAGTTGGCGCTGCTGGACTCGTCGGTTGCTATTATTGCATACACAACGACATCTGGAAATACTGAAATATTTTATCAGTGGTATTTATCTATATATATATATAAATATGCAGGGTATTGTTGCAACTTACATGCACATTCTATCATCTTTTATTTTCTCATTTTGTATCTGCTATCGCTCACTCTTGATAAATAAGTAACGAAAGTCAATTACTTGCGCTATGTTCAAAAGATTTAGTAAGAAGAAAGAAGAAAAATCTTCAGAGTCTAAAAAAAATTTAATTAAAGTAGATAAACCAATTGAAGAAATTCCATCAAGTATAACTATACCAGATGAACCTAAATTAAATGATGAACAGAAGAAAAAATATAAAATTATTTTAAAATATTTTCAAGATCCAGAGTTACGTTTACCAAATTCTGAGAAACAAATTAGTGAAAATATTCCTGATTCAGATTCAAATACTGCTCCATTAACTGATACTGAAAAGGCCTGGATCACTAGAGAATGTATATGTCGTTATTTGAGAGCAACAAAATGGATCGTTGAAGATTGTAAGAAAAGAATATCAGGTTCAATTGCTTGGAGAAGAGAATTCGGTATTAGTCATTTCGGTGAAGAAAATGGGGATTCAATTACACCTGATTCAGTGGCAATTGAAAATGAAACAGGTAAAAATGTTGTGTTAGGTTACGAAAATGATGCAAGACCAATATTATATTTAAAACCAGGTAGACAAAATACAAAGACTTCTCATAGACAAGTTCAACATTTAGTTTTCATGTTAGAAAGAGTCATTGATTTTATGCCACAGGGACAAGATTCTTTAGCTTTATTAATTGATTTCAAAGAATATCCGGATGTTCCAAAGGTTCAAGGTAATTCAAAGATTCCACCAATTGGTGTTGGTAAAGAAGTTTTACATATTTTACAAACTCATTATCCTGAAAGATTAGGTAAAGCTTTATTAACAAATATTCCATGGTTAGCTTGGACTTTCTTAAAATTAATTCATCCTTTCATTGATCCATTAACTCGTGAAAAATTAGTATTTGATGAACCATTTAATAAATATGTTCCATTAGATCAATTAGATCATTTATATGGTGGGGATATAGATTTCACTTATAAACATGATGATTATTGGCCAAGTCTCAATGAAATGGCTAAAAATAAAAGAGAACATTATTTAGCTAGATTTCAAAAATTTGGTAGTGTTATAGGTTTAAGTGAAGTAGATTTAAGAGGTCATCATGAAGAATTAAAATTCCCTGTTGAATCAGAATAATTGGAAAATATTTAAACTTTCCATCTTTTTTTGTCTCTTTTACTTCATTACATTTCACCCTTTTTTAGTCATTATTCATCCATTAAATTCATACAACATTTATATATATATATATACTTTACGCAATCAATCATTTATAAACAACAATAACAGCGAATCTTTTTTTTTTTTTCCCTCTATTTTGTTTATTATTACTATTTCTATTACAAATGTACTTATACATCAAAAAATATTTAAAATGGATTAGCACATTTTCTTTTCTCTGTAACTTGAGACAATGGTGAGGTCATCGTTAACCAATCTGTTGCATACATTAATCCACCTGCTCCATTATTAGCTCTTGCAAATACAACACCAAGATCATTACGTGCTGTTGTCAAATAATAGTTATTACCATCACCTAATGAAATTACTTGTGCTTTTAAAATATCACCTGGTTTAAAGCAATCAATCATTACTACTTTATCTCTATCTGTACTCCTTACATCTTGTGATCTAATTATACCTCTAAATGTTTCACCAACATCTGATGAAGCTTGTGATACTGAAAAAGTTTGTGCACCTGATCCACCTTGTACTGCTACAGTGCCATCACCATTGGTACCAACACCACTATCAACTGGAATATTTTTAGTACTTACAGCTAAAATTTCAACATTAGCTCTTTGTAAAGAAATTCTACTGACTCGACATAAAATAACATCACCTTCTCTAGGTAAAATATTATTACTTTCAAATTTACCTTCTGTTTCACGAATTAATGAACTATTACCAACACTTATCTTTTTAAATTTAATTTGTCTATTATCATCAACTTTTTGATAATCGGTTGGAGTATCAATATCATAACTATATACATTACCTAATTTTGTACTTGAAATTACACTAATTTCTTTACCATTATTATTAGGACCTATTGGATAATTTATTAATTTGGTACCTGTACCACAAACGTACGATATTATTATTGGTGACGTAGAATCACTATCTTCTAAATCATATTGTGGAGCTAGAATCTGACCCGGGATAGCTTTACTTGGCAACTCTTGCATTCTTGAACGATTGATCCTCTTAGCACTGAATATTCATAATATCGTAAGTGTATGTGTGTATTCTTATATGTGTTCCTTTTTTGTATATCGTTCGTCTCAAAAATTTTTCAGCTCATCGCGGTCTTCGAAAAAAACAAACAAAACTTAGTAGTCGCTCTAACTTTCTTTGTGCCAAACTGCATCACGCTCATTATATTTATGGCTCTGTCTATACATGTCTATTTAGAATATATATCATTTATTGTCTTATTTAAATTTACTTCAGTATTCTTTTCTCAAAAATATTGCGTGTAACATTTAGATGATTCATGAACCTCCATCGTACTTTTCAATTCATTCAATTCAGCTTTAATCATTTGTGCTAATTGCGGAGTTAATTGATTACATGTACCAATATCTGGATGTCTATCATATTCAAATTCACCATACGTTTCATATAGGATAATCTTACCAGAGAAACTTACTCCCGTTGCAGCTTCAGGCTCGATATCTTCTTGTTCGGCTTCTAATAGATCCTCATTATCATGTAACGTATTGAAATCTTGTTCAGAAGTAGTATTTAATGATGGTCCAGTCAAACCTCTAAATGACATTGATATTGGTCTATTCGTACTATTTTCAAAATCTGAATCTAATATACTACGTTTCCTTTCAGGGATCACACCATCATTGTTAGTTTCTAATATATCATTGAAATCTTCATGTTCAAATTCTTCTTCGGGTTCATCAATATGGAAATGATCAGTTGTATCAGTACCTAATTGTAATCCTAAACCTTCTTGTTCTTTAGCTAAGAAATCTTCATAGTTATCATCATCTGATACAACATCTATATCTGCTTTACTAATTATCTTTATACCACCATCCTCATACACCTCATCACCTACATCCATATATGTAGGAGCCAATGTAGATCTAGTTGGTGCCATTGAGCTTGGTTCAGCATTACCATTAATATCCATATCCAGGTCAATGCCATCACCGAAATTAATCAGGTCAGCAAATTCCATAATATCACTCATTAAGTCAGGATCATTATTAATATCTTCCTTGACAGTTACTTGAGTTTGACTCAATTCCTTTTGGATCTGTACATCATATATATTTTCATTCCTATAATCATTAGTCAATTGATCTAATTTCTCTTCAACAGAAGCTAATAAATTTTGATTATTTTCATCAAAACTATTGTCAAACATATTATTATCAAAATCAGAATGAATATCAGCAGTTTGCATATTATCAATTAAATCAAATTTACCACTTCTTAAAATACTACTTGCGGGACTCTTAGTCAAATCAGGTGTCGATAATATTACATCGGATGCAGTAGTCACTGTCATACCTTCATTTTGTGCATGAATAGACAATGTATCCATTGATCTTCTTCTTAAACTACTAGATCGTTGTGATCTATTTCTTTCAATCTTAACAATGGAATCAATTTCATCTGCATCTAATAATTTTGGGAAGAATGCTTCACCGGAATCTCTCTTTCGAGAGTCATCAATTGGTGGTGGGATCTCAAATGTTGGTACAGCTGGTAATTCTTTATCTGTTTCATCTAGATCTGATAATAAATTATTATTTAATGAGGATTCAAAATTCAATGGAGTTGGATTTCTTTTCATGGTATGATTAGTTGAACCAGTTGGAATTTGTGCAGGTGATTCAACAAATGATTTAATTGGAGATACAGCCGAGGATGCAACTGTAGTAGAATCTGGTTTTGTTTGTGTAGAATCCACAGATAGCATTGTACCATCTGTTGCATTTGAAAGTTCAGATGCTTGTTTCGTCATGGAAATATCCATATCCATCTTCTTTGAATTTTTAGGAATTGATAATGTATCCGGTACACCTGATTTCCTACGTAATGTATTGAATATTGAATTACTACTATGTGATTTTCTTGTAATTTTCTCAGTTGGTTCAGGATCAGAGACATCTAAATTTGTTTCAGATGGTTCGACATTTTTCTTGTATGAGGATAATTGAGAATAAGTTGCAGACATTGGCATACCATTTGATTTTTCATCCTTTTCTATTTTGTTAGAAGTTTCTAATGTTTCAGAGATTGATCTTGAAGATTTCCTCTTTAGGAAAGAAAATATACTTTTCTTCTTTTTGGAACTATCCTTTGATGATTTTGTATTTTTCTCTTCATGTAAATGTTTTGTTGAGTCTTGTTTATTTGATCTTGTTTTCTTCATTTGAATTTGTGTCGAAGATTGATTTTGTTTGGATGATACACCTTTCATAATTTCTGAATATGTATTTTTAGCAGGTTTTACTTCTTTCTTGGTGTGAGTTTCTCTAATTTCATGTTTCTCAATTGGTGTATCGATCTGCTTCCCAGCTGTGGTCAAGCTAACACTCAATCTTTTAGTTTTGACAGGTTTTTCTGGAATATGTTTGTCGTTATCAACCACGACATTATCATGATTACTTACCACCACCGTCTTGATAGTATCGACTTCTTCTAATTCGTTAACAGTTTCTGGAATAATATAATTTGGTAATTTTGGTTTTGGAACGTTTTGAGTTACCTTTGGAGTCGTTAAGAAATCCGGTTGTTCCATACTTGGTTGTAAATTAGAATTTATAAATTTTGTAGCGGTATGATTAGGAGAATCGTCTAGATCAATCAAATTTGGAGATGAAGTAATTATATTATTATGTGATACATCTTGTTCCATTTCATTATCCTCTTCCTCTTCTTCTTCCATAATAGAATTATCTAATATTCTACTTGCTCTCATTTGTCTATCAGCATTTCTTGATTTTTCATTCAATATCTCGGATAATGCACTTAATGAGGGAGATGTAGTCATATTTACAGTTTGTACTTCATTCTTTCTTGGTTCATTGACTCGTACAATAGGTTCTTCAATTTCATTATGTTTAATATTATTAATCGAGGAATTTTCTTGATGTGATCTCAGATCTTGAGTTGAATTCATTGACATATTAATTGAATTATCTGACATCTCTTTTAACAATAACGAATTTCTAAATGTTCTTGAGTGTTCCAACGCGTTGATAGAACTGGATGAATAGAAGGAACTATTCAAGAGTTCCGACGTATCGAAATCTTGTTCGTGATTAGACATTATAATAATTCAAACCGATTAACTTTGTTACACTTGTATCTCTTGATCGGGATCCGGAACAATCTCTTTTCAATTCAGTTTTCTGATATCTTGAACAACTGATACCAATATTAAATCCACGATATTCAATATATATAACATACCAATTCTTGAACGAACGTTGATCTCATTCAAGGTTTCAATCTCACCTACAATCAAGACTTTCTCACTCTAACAAGAATAAAAGGCTCCGTCTCCAGCACCGCAGCAAACTCGAACTGAAAAATTAATTTAAATTTCGAAAAATAAAAAAAATAAATTTCGTGGCTGTTTCTTGGGCTGCTTTTTACTCAGAAACTGTCGCACAACTGGGATGAATCAAGAAGTTAATTGGCGACGCGTTTTCTTATTAAAAATTGATTGTGCGACATTTTCTCTGTTGATAATCTATAATTACATTTATCTGAATAAGAATATTACAATTCCATTTAAGGAATATTAATTATATTAATGAAGTTTAGTGAATGATGGTGGATTTTCACTGTGGAATGAATGGAATACAGTTGGGTATATAGGGTTATTACATAATACAACATTCAGAACTACTACTTTGGTTCTTTGAATGATGGACGCTCGAGGGACGACTTGTGTTCTTGCGATTATGGTGATGCTGATGTGGGGATTCACGCTCGGTTTTGGTAAAAACAGGCGTTGATTTTATCTTTTTTAATGCAATTTGAGTCAATGAACCTGTTGCCGAATGTGATTGAGTGGATGACAGTGTAGAGATCCGACTCTTCGTCTCCATAGATTCTTGTTGAGTAGTCACAATCCCTGGCGCATCGAAATCCAGAGAGTTACTTGAGGATAAATTACTTGTACTTTCGTGTGTCATTTCAGGTTTCAATACTGGATCTACACCGTATATTAATAATGTATCAGCTAGATAAGAATACAACTGTGACCATATACGGTCTAATTCAGTTGTAAAATAATCTCCTAATCTATCTTGTAAAGTTATAATAAATGCACGGCCCATAACTTCAAATTTACCATTGTCTATACCTAAGATTCGGGTATGACGTTTCCCTGTTCTTTTCAATTGTTCATCAATCTTTTTAATATTGTTTAAATTTTGTACAGCAGAATCCAATAGGATTGTAAATGCAACAGCTTGATGTCTAAGTGTTGGATACGTTTTTTCCATTTGTTGATCTATATTAATTAAATTGTCATAAAATTGAGTACAGAACAATGATTTACTAATATTTGTATCATCATATTGTTTTCTATTAAAATCTGTATCTCTTAAAATAGGTAACGTCCTTGAATTGCTTGTACTGTTTGTTAGAATTGATGATGAACTATATTTATCCTTATTATTCCCAAGTAAGAAACTATCTAAAATATCATCATTTGAAGAACTTACACCATCTTGCATCATTTTATCAGCAAGATGACGTTTATTGTCACGACTATGTTCATGCTCTGGTTGTTTCTCTAACATGGAAGTCATATGAGAAAATTTCTTCAAATCAATATCTGTTAAATCATCATTCAAAATTAGATTCCATGAGCAAATAATTAATATCTTTTCTTTCTTAGTCATTTTTAATTCAATCTTTTTTGTTGGTCTGTGTAATATTGATGTCACATCTGCAGATTCACTGCTATCATAATCATTATTATACGAGGATTCTTTATTATTACTTTTAAACAAACTCTCTGTTCTTGAGAGATGTGAAGTTTCTAATGTAATCGTATTCATGGAAGAAGGGTCGGCACTGGATAAACTAGAATTAATAGGGGATAATGCTATCACTGAAGCAGGATCAGTAGCAGTCGATTCCAAATTCAATCTTTGCGGATCAAATGGTTTATCGTTTGTAGCTAAACTCGATTCAGTAGTGTCCGTACATGATGTGTATTCAGAGACAGCAATACTGCTACGACTCTCTTCATCAATCATAATATTTTAAGTATAATTTTTCTTTTTAATTAATATATATTTGTAAGCGACCCTAAAACATTAAATGTTGCAACCGATGATAAATATCACTTATTCTTGTATTTTGTTAAAAGCAAAACCCACACTAGAATGAATATATTTCTTTCAACCATAACCAGATCACAACACTATAAGCTGTTATTGAAAATTATCTCAAATAATTACCTTGTTATATAATCCAATCATTGACTGTAAATCACATTTTTCTCGAAGGATCACATAATTCCCGTTGCCAGTACTACGCTATCAGTTACCTCTCCGCACCACGGAGCCTCCATAGCCGGTACGGAGAAGTAGCCCCCTTGGAACAACAAACGAAGGGAAACGAAAACGGGAGGCTAATTAGAAAGAGGAGATGAACTGATTGCAGAGGGATGAAGGAAATTGTTATTCTAGAGATGAACGTCACAAAAAATATGTAGACGATCAAAATATCGCACGATACTTTACTAATGACAAAATTGTTTATTTATTTATTCAGTATATAATGTATTTAATCAGCCTCTTGTAATTCATATAACATACCAGAACAAATACATGTTCTAGTATACATAGTAGGCCATCTCTTTGTATGTATCGAGGTAGGAACAATAGTCTTATCCTCAGATATTATATAACCTGCTCTTGTAACAGCACCACATCTACTACAACGTTTCATTTTACCATCTTCAATTTCCTTCGTACTGAATCTATCATACGTAACACCATCGATTATCATTTTACTGAATTTCTTGGAGGATTCTTGATCATCTGACATGTAATTTACAACAGCACCTTTCTCAATAGGTTGTAATAATTTTGAACATTCAGGTTGTACAAATTCATCATCGGTTAATCTTAAACCTGTTGTATCTGTGAAATAAACATCAGATGGTTTAATATGTGATATTACTGCGTTGCATGAATAAGCTAATAGGAAATCTGATATTCTTGTATGTGTAGGTGGAACTTCTGCTTGAATCAACAATGAACACTCTCTCTTCATATTATTATCCTTTTCAGATGCAGGTTGTTGTTCACTGAATGCGGTAAATTTGTTATTAATATCAACAAGGAATGTTTCAAATTTCTCAAAGTTTACCGGTGTATCACTTAATACCATACGTAGATATACAGATGATTCGTTCAATACTGGATATGTTGTCTCTGGGAACTTTGATATTATTTGCATTATTTTCTTGATTTCATTCAATACGGACAAAATCAACTGTCTTGGCATCTTCGCACCAAAAACACCTAATACCAAAGTATTTTTAGCTTCTGATGGATTATTTACCAATATTAAAACTTCTTGGATTAAAAATGTAACAAATTTTACAAACCAATTTGCAATTGGAATTAAAGAATAAATTAAATCTTGCTTGGAAAATAATGTTTGAAACATCCTTGTAGATGCATTTGCATTACCATTATTCATTTGTTCAATTGCAAATTGTAAGTTTCTTGCAACACCATTGAATGCAAATAAAACATTTTTCAAGTACAGAATCACCCTTGCCATTTGTGCTATTCTTTCATCTTTTAATTTAGTACCTAATTCTAATTGTAATAACATGATCTTTTGAATGGGTCTACTTGAAATCATTTTATCCATAATATCCTTCGGAGCATCTGGAGAAACATTGAAGAATGGATATAAATTTGACATTAAAACCATTATGAAATTTTTTGCTCTTTCTTCTGATATTTGACATAATCTGATAATATGAGCTTTACATGCAACAGATAAATCCTCTGAGGATAATTGTCTATGTGTACTATTCACGAATGTAAATGCAAATGCAATAGCGTCGATTTCATCCAATGATGGATCACTTAAATCATTTCTGGCTAATGTTACAAAACGAGGTACTTTATCAATTTTCAATTTATAAATGATACCTGTCATGGTTGGACTCAAGGTGACCCATTCAAGAGCACTTGATGGTGGGATAGTTGGATAACGTAAACCTGTACTTAATGCTGAGGTCATAACGTTCAAAAATTTGGATTTATTATTTTGTGATTTAATTCTATCAATTTCTTTATTCCAATCATTTTGATTAAAGATTTCAACGGTACCATCTTCGTGATAAAATGTTACAAAATTATCTAATAATTCAGTACTAACATTAGATACTCTCTTATCAAGATATATATCATGACCATGACGTAAGATATAATGCTTAGACTTAATAGGTTGCATGTTTCCACTGTTTATGGATTCAATACCAGGTTTTAAAATACTTAAGAAATCCATTGCTAGGTGTGAATTCATTAATTTAAATCTTTTGATTAAAGTCTTGTGAGTACCACTAATATGATATATCACTAGTACTTCGGCAGCCGCATCTTTATCGATTGCTGTCTTGGATAGAACAGTCAAATCAAAGAATTTCAATGGTCTACCTTCATTATCCACCTCTGATAAAGGAACCTCTAAGATAGGAGTAACAGTCAAAGAAGGATCGTTCAATGTAGGAGTTGTATTCTTATTGTTCATATTTGGTGTATTCCAATTTACCATAACTCTATAGAAACAAATTTTTTTGGTTAATTTTGAATAACCACTAACCAGGATCCCTTGATCATCTTTCATTGGTGTAATTTTCGCAAATTGGAACCAGTCCAATTCTTTAAATCTTTGATTTTGTGAAGGTAATAAATGTAAATTAATCTTTTTATGATCCTTTGAATTTGAAAATTGGTACCAGAAATCTAATTGACCATTTCTTCTAACAGCCATACATGCATATTTCATAAATGGTGGATAAAAGACTCCACTTGGTGCAATTTGTAATGCTTTATTTCTATAAAGATTTGTAGTAGAATCCAATGCACAAAATTGTGAAATAATTATACTTTTCGAAGAACTTAACCAATGGAAATCTAAGATTCTTGTATTATATTCCTTTTTAGTTTCTTTACGTTCAATGTTAGTTTGTCCATCTATCACTTTTTCTTGTACTAAAGGAGCTACACGATTATGAATTTTGTAAATATTATCTTGGAATAACATAGTTAATTTCTCAAATGTTGTTGCACCTTCTGGACTTTGGCCTGCTATTAACATTGTCATATTACCTAATTCATCACAGACAGCTAACATATCACCTGGTAAACTAAACCAATTATTCCAATGAATTGAAGTAATGTTGTAAAAAAAATGTGTATTTGTCTTATTGTTTGTTATCGTTGCGGTACTTGGATTTGTTCCGGATTGTTGTGAAGGAGGAGAACCACTACTTCCGGCATTATTAGAAGTTGCCAATGTGGTAGTAGAACTAGCTGCTGTAGTAGGTGCTTTTGTTGTAGTTGAACTTGGTGCCTCATATAATTGTGGATGTATAACGTATCTTGCAGGTGGACGAAATCTCCAGTTATCACCATTGATATTCTCTAAAAATGTCACACAAAGGTTACCTTTATCTGAACTGGAATCTGCGTATGCAATGATACCATTCTTAGACCATGATATTGGTTGTTGATCTAATAAACTCATTGTGTGTCCGTGTTCAATGAATTAATCAATAATATAATTGTGTGTATGACTATTGGGTTCCTCTCAGTCTGAGTTAATTCAAAGAAATAAATAATAGAAATATATCAATTATTTATAGGTATCTATACAATGTTTCGTTTGGAATCTATTAATCTATAAAGTAATGCCTTATGCCCTATATATAATAAACTCTGGTGAATCTTGTTTACCATTATTCATATGTTTTCAATATACCTTTTACGATTGAAATTTATTTTTCATATTTTCAGTACGCTTCCGCTGCTGTTCACACTAATTTTTTTTTTTTCGCTGGACGCCCTTTGTCCTACATAGGAAATTGGTTATATAGACTGTTTGCCCGTCAATTAGTAACATATTATGC
This sequence comes from Kazachstania sp. M6911, assembly GCA_037040125.1. Taxonomy (NCBI): domain Eukaryota; kingdom Fungi; phylum Ascomycota; class Saccharomycetes; order Saccharomycetales; family Saccharomycetaceae; genus Kazachstania; species Kazachstania sp. M6911. The sequence goes on from JAXQGP010000020.1 coordinate 49,270, forward strand.
AAATGAAAGACGTCGAATTCTCATGCGAATGTGATGTTTCTAGTTGTGGTATATTTGAAAAGCATTGAATATATATAATAGCATAATTATTTAGGTATCATTACATATCGAAGCTATCTGATCTTGTGTCAATTTGGTTCTCAGCTGGATCTCCCTCAAGTTCAAATTCAAGAGGACCTTCTGGGAGTTTTCTTGAAGTGACATATTGCTCTAGAAATCCAATTTTGTCTTGATCTTCTGCCAGATATACATAGAGATCAAGACAGACCAGGATCCAAAAATAGACTAAGAACGCACCAGATAGAGCAACTAGAATATATGCACTTTGATCTGCACCTAATCTTAATACTAATGTAACTTGTTCTTCTGTGGCACCCATGAATAAAATACCAGAACAAACAAGACAGAATGGTGCCAAATACTGAAATGATAAAATTTCACCAGCAGATCTTTTATCTCTTAACAATACACTAATTTCGAATATTCTTAATGCACCACCAACCATAAGGACAATACCAAAGAATAAATGGACTTTAGTACTAATAATTAATCTTTGTGCATGTTGAGTCATTGACCAACCTGTAAAAATGATTAACAAACTTGGAACAAAGGTTCTTCTGTTGTTTCTACTTAAATATATCCCCAGGATACCACCTGCCCACCAAATGATACCCATTGCAGTATGTTGATAATCATGCATAAACCAATCCTCTCTACCCCATCTATGTTCTGTAAACGTATTAACTATACCATATAGACACATTATCCAGCTATCGATATAGTCTTGACTATAACCTGAGTTCGAATTTCTTAACCATGGTACTTGTAAAACCATCGAATAAATGAATCCGTAAAGTACAAAACTGGAACCCATTATACCATGAGCCAGACATTGACCAGTATGAATGTCTCTACAAAAACCAAACATTGCTACAGGTGCCAAACATACTTTAACCCAACCAACAACAGTAGTAAAAATTGAAATGAATGAATGTATCTTATTCAGTGTTTCTTCACCAGTTTTAGTTGCAAATTTATTTAATTTCTTATTTGAGATCACTAATTTAGTACCACTACTTAACATTCCGAAGAATAAAGAAAGACCAGTTAAGACTAGTACAATCCATGCTGTGGCTCTAGAAGTAGAATTTTCAACCCCATCACTATCCGGGAATCTCAATACCACAGCTTCAAGCAATGCATAAACACCGGAGATACATTGTAGTATAACAGCAGTATGTGTCTTCTTAGCAAATGAAAATGCGGTAGAAATCCCAGGTACCATAAATAGGAAGAAAGTAGTTGCTATCCAATGAAACGATTTAGAGAAACCATGTGTAATTTCAGGTCTTGTCAAATCATCTGTATCGTCCATACCATGCATATGCATATCCCTTGTCTGTAGTGCCATCACTGGCACAACTAATGAAACTGTAAATAACAATAGTGCTCTTAGTTGTAACGTTTTCACCATTGCTATAATAATAATTTGAACCAACTAATTTGTGTTCTAAGTTGAGCTATATGAGACTAAACTAGAACGATAGTACCATATGTAAGGTTATATGTAATAATATGACGTAAAATGTGTCACAATTATACAATAAGATCTTAAATAACTGTAATATTTGTTATTTACTAATCAATTTCAACATTTCGTGTCTCACAATCTACAATAATCAATAACAACTGTTCCAACGGGTTTGGTAATATTTGCACCCTATAAATCAGCAATATAATTTTTGTTCTGTCAATTTACTATGCGTGTGTCAACTCCGACTCATTTCAGCGCAAAGATCGGTCGGTAGAAAATTAATACGGACATTACTTTGTGATAACAGTGATATATATATAGCGACACCACCAGATATGAAAATTTGTTTATGAATGAATGAATAAATGCATTATTATATATATTTATATATGTAAATCTATGAAGTGTCGATTTATTTGAATTATTTTTGGATATCCTTAGGTTCAGATGTAGTATTAGAATCATCTGCATTATCCTTGGTATCGTCTATTTCTTCAAATGGATTAGTGTCCTCTAGGACACCATCAATACTTGTGTCCGCCTCGGTACCACTTGGTAAAATATTATTACCATTGTCTTCTTGTCCATTAGCTAAATTATCCTCATCTGATAAATCAAAATCATAATCTTCTAATTCATCAGTTTCAATGGTTCTATTCGATGTAACATTTCCTGGATCCATAGTAGAATCATATTCTGAATCTGTATCAATAATATCAAATTCATATGTTTCAGCTCTACTTCTTCTTATTCTTCTTCTTGATTTAACGAAAAATGAAAAATATAATATGAAGAATACAACACCAATTATGAAAATTGCAATGAAATAATGCATAGCATCTCTTGGTGATGAAATCTTCTTTGGTGTATTATGATCTAAATCTTCATCATCATTATTAGAATCTGGATTTCCAGTAGCGGTTTCACTCTCACTAGCAGTCTCTGTAGGTTTATCTTCTTCAGTAGTTGTAGTCACCGAATCTTCTAATGGAATCTTATCATTATTGAATTCAAATTTTTTAACCTTTGAAGGATCAATAGATTCACCAAATAATTTTAATCTCCAACTATTAACCCTAATATTATTACCATCTTGTAAAGAACGTACTTTTAATTTCCAATCACCATCACCAGCTTCACCCCAATGAGCAACAGACATAAATGACCATTGTGAAAACCCATCTGTAGATGTATCTCTTTCTCTTTCAACACCTAAATTAGAAACCATACCAAATGGGGAAATTAGATCAACAATAACTTTACCTCTAATATCTGCAGAAATATCAACTGTAACAACGATATGTTCCACTGAATTCAAATTTGCATTTTTCATATTTTTCTTCGAAATTGATATAGTTGATTCTAAATCATCATTACTAGTATTAGTCCATTGATTTGCATAATTAATAGGTGGATAAAACCACGATTGTGGATTAACATTTTTCCAGTCTTTAGCCATTGAAATTAATTCATATGCATCAATTTTACCATAACCATAACGATGAGAATACATTTTATTTAATGCACCCATTTGTGAATTAGCATCACTATTCATAACTTCCTTTGATGACAGGATAGATAAATATTGAACATCTCTCCATGTTAATGATGGGTTGGCTTCCAATAATAATGTATAGATACCTGCTGCTAATGGAGCAGCGGCGGAAGTGCCGCCGTGATGATCACTACATTTACCATTAATATCTGTAGAATGAATATATTCTCCAGAACCTGACGAATATGTAACAACAAGTACTGCAGAACAACTTTCTGAATAAGGTGGATGTAAACCTTTATGATCAATTGCACCAACTGTGATAGAATAAATAGAATTTGTATAACCATCGTAGTTACAATTATCACCAAATGCACCACCGTTACCACTCGCAAAGACATAAATTGCACCTTTCTTATCTCTACCTTCATTAGTACCTTCAATCAAAGCCTTTTTCACTAAATCTGATGGACCTTGTAAATGTGTACCATCATCTGCTGGACCCCAAGAACATGAATAAATATCATTGACATCTAAACCATATATCAAGGAGGCAGCTTCATCCTCAGCGGTTAAGTCACCAGATAGGATTCTGATACCTGAGACTTTGGCGTTATAACCTACACCGATACCACAATAACCATTATCTTTAATTGCTGCAATTTCACCTGCACATCTAGTACCGTGATAATCGTCCTTAAGACGTGGTTTTGGTAATTTTGTATTATCATTAAAATCCCAAGAACCTTCCTCACAGAAATTATCCTTCAAATCAGGATTTTCATAATCTAAACCATCATCAACAATAGCAGCAACGACACCATTACCTGTAATGTTATCATACCATAATTGTTTAACATTAATATCATTACCTGGGAATGAAGGATTAATTAAATGCCATTGTTTTTCAAAATTTGGATCATTTATACTTAATTTTTCTTCAGCTTCCTTAATTGGTACCATACTTGAATCCATCGGTACTTCAGGTACAGGTAATCTTTTAAATAATTTAGTTTTCTGGGATGGTAAATCTTCAAATGATATGACACCATCAAGATCACTATGATCTAATCGTTTATTTAATTGGTTCAATTGTGTGGAGAACACATAATGGTTTGATAGACCACGTACATTATGTTCGAAAGTCCATCTTGGATATAATGATTGTAATTGATCAATTGATAGTTGTGATTCAATTGCGAAATATTGTCTATTTGAATGATCTTTTACTGGGACTTTCTTTGATGTTATTGTGTGTAGTAAGGATAGTAACCATATACATTTCGAAAGTGAATTCACCAGCATCTTTGCTTGTATTATATTATATGTATGTGTGATCCAAAAATAGAATTGGTATAATGTGAATTAAAGGGATTTAGCTGTTGTGAAATCTATAGTACAAAATGGGACCAATAGCAGTGATTATTTCTTTTAAATGATAGCAATCAGCGTAGTTATATGTTGAAGCAAACTTACTAATTATTTAAAGGTAACTAAACTGTTACAAAAATCGATTGATTCTTCTTCTAAATACACGATTCAATTACTAGTTCAACCCCAAAAATACTGCAATCTTCCTGGGACGAAAACGATTTCTATGATAACAACTACTGTAACTGTCCTTATCACTATACCTTGAGTCGATGTAACTACTATTTAAAGATATACTTGTTCAATATCACCCAGTCTATTGTATTGTCATTGTTCCAAATTGTGAAAATTTATTTCTTTTCAAAAACAGAAAAAATCGTCCTTTACAAAGCAACAAATTGACGCGCCAATGAGTACGCTATTTTCTCTGCGATATTACCCGTTTCATAGTTAAACGTGTATCCATTTATTACTGTTTGTGTTACTTACCACGGGTTGATGAACTAACAGATTGATATTACGTATGGTGGAGATATGTAGTTGATATATATATTAGACAGTCAATTGATTAATTGAATTAATCTGCTAGAGCTCCCATTGGATCCCATAATGGTAGTAGGATAGGTTTCTCTTCTGGAGCAGTGAATTTAGTAGCCAAATCTTGTGGCAAATCTTCTAAATCGACAACGATTTGGAAACAATATTCTTCAAAATATTCTTGGGTCATTACATAGTAACCATCTTTGCCACTGTCTTTACCCCAAGAATTTTCAACACGGTATCTAACTGGGATCTCACTAGAGACACTGTCGTCTAGATGGCATGCGTTGATTAACATAGCATGTGTCATTAAACTTTCATTATATTTAATTCTATTTTCTTTATCTTGAGTTAAATTGTAACCAATGGCTTTATAATTCCATAATTGAACATCCATAACACCTGTTTTCTTATCCATATATTTTGGTGTATGAGAACCGAAAAATACAGGTTTGTTGTTTTGTAATCTTTTAATAACAAGTTTAGATAAAGTATCATTGTCAACATTTAAATATAAGACATCATCACCACCTAGAACATTACCTAATCTATCGATTTGAATCAATTTACCATATTCATGTCTTGGATCATTGATCAAAGAGACAGGAAATCCATTTTTATTAGATAAGTTTAAACCACAATATTCTTCAGCGAATTTCAATGGTGTGGATTCCAAGATTTGTACCTTTTTATCCTTATCAACATATTCCCATTTGAATGTTTCATTTGGTGAAACAGGTGGGAATCCCATAAACATACACATCATTTTGAAAATTTCTTTCTGCATCTCAGATTTCATTTCAACAATTTTAGAATCTGTTACAGATGCATTATTTAACGCATCTCTTAATTGTTGAGCAAATTCTCTTAATTTAGTAGTTAACAAAGCATTCAATTTACGTGAAGCAGTAGTAGAATACGCAGTATCGTTATATAAATCCTTTGGAATCAACCCATATTTCTTAACGATATTTAAAAACATACTATATTGACCACCATCTTGAGTTGGAGCAGATAATAAATATTGAACTAAACGTGATTCCACAGGTTCATCCTTAGTATCAATAATTTGATCTAAGAAATAATTAGCCTTTTCTAATTTATCATAGAAAAATAAATAAGCTTGAGATAATTCGAAATCTTTTAAATTTAATTTTGTTACTACCGTTGGACGTAATTGATTAGTTGCAGCAAATAACCAACATCTACCTGATGCCTTTTGGTTAGTTACAGGAGTACTCGAATCACCAGTCAGAGTAACGTTGAATACACGATTATCCTTTTGCAATAAACGTGTCTTATCTAATAATGCATCATCCGCATTATAATTTTTCAATACTGTTGATGCTAAACTATATGATAAATCAGATTGGAATTGTTTATCCCATTTTTGTAAATTTGTAAAATCCATTGATACTGATGTGATTGAACGTTTAATTATTCTTGGTAAAATACCTTTAATACAATATTTAATCATTATTAACTGAGAATCTTAACATATGTGAAATTATCGTTAAAATTGTAATTATATTCCTTATCAGCGAACAAGAAAGGAAATGTGTCAGATAATATTACGTACAACAGATAAATCAAAAAATTTGAAAATCTCAATCACTTTGTACGTTATGTAGATGATACCACAATTTTTTTCAGAAGTATACCGATGATTTAAGAAATTAATTGATTAGTCATCTATGAAATATATAAGAAGAGAACCTCAGATTGTATTTGGCAATATTCTAACTTGTTACTACAACTTCACAAAGTTACAATAAAAGTAGTTGCAAAATGTCGTTGTTATCTGAGGAAGATCTTAATGATTTTATCAGTCCTGCATTAGCATGTACTAAACCCACAGAGATTAAGAAAACCACGATTAAAAATAATGTTAATGATAAAGGTGAATATGAAGTTGGCGTTGATGAAGGTGAGGATGAAACGTTAGAGAAAGTGACTAT